>JAJOZX010001428.1:355000-407500 GCA_023014485.1 Bathynomus jamesi | reverse complement strand
TTGGTGAATAAATTAATAATCTCTGGACTGCATAATAACCATTATCTACAACATAATATTGGTGAGAAGCCTTTAAATCACAACGTATATATTCACATACGTCATACAAATGAGTGTCATTTCCTTGGTATTAAATATTATTTATTTAATTATGCAATTCTAGAATATCGATAGCGTGAAATCTCGTATCAATTTTAAATTCAGATCATATTTCATATTTTATTCCGATATTAAAAGTAGGTTGATGGGGTGTTTAACCTCCTTCGTAACAGCTAAGTTCATATAATGGAGAGGAACTACAGCTTTACGCGCGAGTCGAACCACGAGTCACTACATAATCTGGACGAGAAGGAAGGTCTCCAGTCCAATTACTCTCCAAACCCAATGCAGAATGAGTGATTATCCGTTATGTGGAATATCGTATTATGTTTAATAATACAGGTTAATAAAGACTACCTTAAAAGTTAAATCGTTTACAAAAGGATGGCGTTTCTGTACATTCAACATTTAATTTTATATTTAGTGATGAATAAAGTTAGGGATTATGCGTTCATTCATTTTCAAAGAAAACAACAATTGGTTCATATGATTAATTATATTATACAGTAGGTCTTCCTGAGTCGGACGATAGTTTTTATAGACCTTTTTATCGGCCGTTATAGACTTTTAGGAAAATGCTTCTTAGCTGTCAAAAAAATTTTGTAACAGATTCTAATTATTCAGTGATTAGTATCACTAATTTAGTACTTAAAATTTTTAATTATAATCCAATTAATGTACAAAAGAGACCTATATACAGAAAACTTCGAAATTACAGATGCTGATTTCTTCGTCCAGTCTGTGTAGAGTAAGCCTATGACTACATTACACACACACACACACACACACACACACACACACACACACACATGCGTGTGTGAACCCAGACCTGGTCCTCAAATAATTTAAAGCAACATCAATTTACATTCATTCGAGGCTATAATTTCGCAGCTTAATTCCAATTTCGAGAAATTCATTAATCAAAATGCTATTTCGATGTCTATTTCAGAAATCTTATTAAATGGTAGTAACAGCATTTAGAAAAGTTAAATTTTCGATGAGAAATCTAGAATTTGACTTCCAAAACATATTCAATGGCTTTAATTAAATGAGAAAATGAGCATTCACCTTCCAATATATTTGGATGCTAAGATAGGAAGAAACCGGCGCCCAGATAAACAACACTGATCTTAAATCGCAAAATAAAGATAACGACTTTTCACTTTCAGATTGGCAATTTCAAAAATAATTTTCACTCGATGCGAGATAATTTAAAATTTATGATAGCGTTTTTCATTCATTTTACGATTACTCTTCATCTGTTTCTTTATTTGTCTTTCCAGTGACAAACAGAAAATTCTCCTTCTTCTACCAAGTGTGATTATATTTATTTATATATATATATATATATATATATGAGGGGTCCCGCGTCTTAAGGTACCTAAGCGCCAAAATTAAAATTCGTCAGAAATCGCCTCCAAAGTTCAGCAATATTCTGGCAATAGTATATCTGTTATTAATTGAGCTAGAACGTTCATTTTTGGCTAAATTAGAGTTCTAAGTATGCTAATGAAGATGTTGATGAGTTTTTGGAATAGATTTTCATATTTTATATTTTATATATATTTTTTTTAATTTTTTGATTTTCTTATTATGCCGAACTTTGGATGAACTTTTGGCTGGCGATAGAGGTGAAAAAAGTAGTTTGCTTCATAAGGTTTTCAACCATACTTCTAGTGTCGTAAGGTTATTATAACCCAAACCACGCGATAGAGGAAGGGTGAAAATAGTGATATCCATCAAAAACACGTTTTCGCCTGTGGTAGCGCTTAGGTATCTTAAGATATATATATATATATATATACGAACACTGCGGTAAAGTAAATCGCGCATCCCCCAAGGAGGGTTCGTTCTCGCGTCGCAAGGCAACGCCCCGAGTCAGTCCGACCTTACTACTAAGCCATCCGGGAAGCCTATCATATATATATATATATATATATATATATATATATATATATTACTAAATTTAACATTGTTATATGAGGTTTTTGCTAGAATATGCAAATACTTCTTTATAACTTTTCCCTAATTAAAATTAAGATTAAAATTAAGGATTACAAGATTGTAGAAATTTAAATGTTTTAACACTTGCATTTTCATGCTATAATTGCTTATTAACATAATCCGGAGAAGTAAACAGTCATTTTAGGATCAATACTGTAGAAGGATGAGATACAAGGGTGTGACGTCACTTCCAACCAGTGCAGAGAAGGGTAATTTGATTATTCCCTAAAAAGAAGTAGAGTAAAAGGATTAGGCTGGGGAATTTTAATTATGGTTTTGTCGCTGCGTTTAAATGGAATTGGTTTACGAAGACTGAACCGGTGCGTGGCTTAATATCATTATTTCTGAAACTCTAAAATTCTGCTCAAAGACGAGAGTTTCTTGTTAGATATAATTTGGTGTTAGTGCGGCGATGTTATTTAAAAATAGTTATATTTTGAACAACCTTTGCCCCGGTTAGGCTGCATGCTGGGTTCCCGAAAAGCAGTAGGTCCCCTTCGGCACATGACCTTTGCTGTCTTGAAGGAAGTTAAACAACCCTAAAGCATCATCATCATCATCATCAGACTGTGCTCTGGCCATGTATTTATTTGATCTGCTTCTCTCGGTATTATTTTGCAGTGGTGTTTATTGTGACTACTTGCATGTCGATATAAAGCATCACTTGTGGCGCTTAAACTCGGAGCACCTTAAGTATGCTGACGAACCAGGAGGAACTCTTGTCTGTACTTCAGAGATTCAGAGGGTGTCATGTTTCCTTTTAAAACCAGCTTAACACAGTTTATTTTATTTATTTTTGTTTCTCCTTAAAGGTCTTCCTTTCTTATATATTCCTAATAAACTCTAAGAATATTTCTCCTTTATGTTCCCTCTGTTTACGAATACTCTTTTAGATAGGGAGAAGATGATATCAGAAATTATATTTCTTAAATTAAGGTTCAGCTCTTGAGTTATAAATTAGATATCACTTCTTTCTCCATTGGTATTCTTGTTCTATTATTTATGCTGAGTTTCGTTCAAACACATCTGAACATCTTTAGAGCTTGTTATTTGTGTCCTCTTGTAAAGCCTATCGGCAAAAGATACTGCAATGTTATTACTGTTTACTTCAATATCTACATCAATAAGCATGATTATAAAAAAATGGAGCAAGATCTGTTCCTTGTGGCACTGAGTTCCATGTCACGAACTCTGAAGGAGGCATTCTTTGAACCGTAACCATTTGTTTGCGTTCCCTCAGAAAGTTCTATGTCAATTTACCTATTTTGCCTGTTATTCCCACACCTTTCAATTTATAAGCTATTATTCCGTTGTCACATTTATCAAATGCTTTGCCAAAATCTGTGTATATCACATCATAATTTGGTTGTTTTCCAGAGCACCAATATTATTATAGTACTCACTCAATTGTGGTTGACACGATCTGCCACCACTCTTTTTCTACTAGATGTCCGTAGATTTTTTCTCCCAAACTTCGGATATTTTGGTTAGGTGTGATGTCATGAGACAGGGTTGTAATTCTTTGGGTATGCTCTACCTCCTCCCTTGAAAAATTGGAACACTGTTCCCCTGCTTCAGTATGTTGGATATTTCTTCCATGTCCAGTGACCTTCTCCGTAACAAAATTGGAAGTTTTTCCGCTTTCATCTTTACATGCTTTGATCAGTGTGGCATTCCATTTGTCTTGAAATGCTGCTCACTGTAATTTCACTTATCGTAACGTCCATACTTTGTACCTCAGAGTAAAATCAAAGTCTGTATTTTCATTTTTCAAAGGTCCTATGGTCCTTTTATTTAATTTTATTTCTTCATTTATTTTTTAGGAACGACGGAACTACTGAATTTCTGTTTTTAATTGTGTCTGAATAAATGTCTTAGTCAATATTTTCCATAATAAATGCAAAAAACCACTTTTTTCTACGTGAAGGTCAAAATATGAAAATAAAAACCCACTCTAATAGACAGAGTTTATTTCCACAACAGTTTCGATGCCCACTGTCATCCTCTTCGGGTGGATACAGAAAAATGAATGTTCTGTGTCCACCCGAGAAGGATGCCAGTGGGCATCGAAACTGTTGTGGAAATAAACTCTGTCTATTAGAGTGGGCTTTTATTTTCAATATTTTCCAGTTTTTCAATTTCATGGCTATTTTTTGGCAGCTTATTTATCTAACACTGTCATCATCCTATCTTCCAATGATGATATCATCTCTTTCGTCGTTTTGTCTATAAAGTAAACATGCAATATCAGTCCTCGGTTTATGAGTTTTTATTCCATCCCAAATCTTTAAGATGAGGTTAAAGCGCTCAAATTTCTTTGGTTTGGATATGTCTGGTCTTTAATGTTTGATGTTTTTGTAATGCTTGTTGTTATCTCAACCAGACTGTAGTAAGATATTACAGGCAGGGTTATTCAGTAGAGAGCCGAAATTATGTTAGTTTTGATGGGATTAATGTTTCGTTTCATGCAGATGAAACAATTCCTTACAGCTGCCTAAAAATTCTCTACAAATTTTGAAGGTGACACAGCATTACGTCCCATCAATTTTATATTGACAATTTTGCGTCTAAAGTTTCCTTCCTTTTTGCAATGATGGATATTTTTCAACAAATACTCGAAATATTTGTAAATTTTCCTTGATGTAATGCGTGTACGAAGGGAATTTACTTATGCACAATGAATGCATACGTATAATAACCCAAACCATCCTTTGTATGTTTATGACAATTTGTGTTATTTTGTATGCGTCAACTGCATAAAAGAAATTAAAAACATATAATTTTATTCTTGTTAATTATTTACAGATTTATATTAAACTCTCCATGGCCGACTGCTACGAAATACTACTACAGGCCTAAGGTTTCGTACAAACAAATTTATAACATCATCCTCCAAAAAAATCCTTCCAGAGAGAATTAATATAGTGTTTTAATTTCAAACGAGTACATTTTTTGAAATTTTCTTCTGAATATAAAGTTTTTAAAACTAAATATAAAAATTTTCACCTGAAAGATTGCTTAATAAAATTGTAAAGTGGAGTAAAACTATAAATAACTAATTTTTTAAATGCATTAATAATTCCGAATGGCGTAATGAGAAGGCTGTACGTTATGTGGACGACCTCAGGAATAGCGGTTCGAACCTGGTAGTTGTAAAAAAAAAGTATTTTTATTTTTTTATATCTAATGTGCATAACTGAATATATGGTAGTAATTAAGAGAGAGTTAAATAAAGAGATTCTAGTCTAAAAATATAATTACAGGAAATTCAGTTAGTGATGTGGTAAATTTAAGCATGACTAAGTCCAAAATAAGTATAATATATGTTTATTAAATTTAAACAAATTTTTGTTTAATTTAACTACATACATTATCAGTATTTTAAAAATTATTTTTTAAACAAAGAAAAAATTTTTATATAGCATATCTATATATGTAAAAATGAACAATGAATAATTCCTATATTCCTATATTCTTATATTCATTCATATAATTCTTATATTCATTCGTATAATTCTTATATTCATTCGTATAATTCTTATATTCATTCATATAATTCTTATATTCATTCGTATAATTCGTATATTTATATAATTAACCTACAAGTAACCCTAATTGATAAATATTTGCAACAAATAACTACGATTCATTCCAAAGTTTTGCGTGCGACCCAGCTAGCTCATAGGAAAATCACTCTTTCCACACTAATACCATGGGATACACTTCAGGCTTTCATTCACACATTTCAGACACAATTAAAATTATCACCCTTATTCCCACTCAACCATACTAATTACCCCCAATTTCTAGAATACACCTGGACTGTACATGGACCACGCCCCTACACTTACCTCATGATTGTACCATTTTTCAATGTACTCACTTATGACTTATACAAATTTCCCCCTTTCCCAACACCCTACCAAAACAATTCTAATCTCTATCGATTGTAGTATATACCGACAGTACCACCTTACCTTTTCCTCACCAACGACCTTTCAGCATATTCTATGATGTCAGATAGTGACGTCCGGCATTGCAGATTCCGGCAAATGAACAAACAACTCGTTTGCCCTCCACTCAAACCAGTAATTCTTTCAACCACTAAGTCCTGCTTTGTCGACTTAATCCGTGACCGTCATGCCCCAGTATGTTCTTTCACGAAATTCCATTCCTCTAAAACCGTTCAACTCCGAATTGGACCAGACATCTGGGTTTCTTTCGCGAATAGGACTACTGCTACTTTCGAATGTCCGTCAAATTATTCCCTCATCAAAATACCTACAGTTATCCATCTACCAATGGGTTGTTCCTTGCGTTCAAAAACCTTCCAAATATACAACCCTTATAATGTTACCATTAATGACTCATACCCCTTCCCGTCGCAAACTAAATTTAAACCCGTTATAGAAATCTCAAATCTCTCCATGAAGCCTGTAACCATCCTACCCGAACTCCATGCTCATAAATGGAATGATCAATTGAGTCGTTTTAAAATTTCAGATGATAACCAGAATGACCTTATACAAATACTACAACCTGTAACAATTTTTTCAACATCTGCCATTAGTATCATTATTGTGTGTGCTATTATCCTAGGTATATTTGTAGTAAAAAGAGCATTCTTGGAACGAAGGAAAATAAGAGACACCGAACGACGTGAAACTATTTATGCACGGCCAAGAGTGCGTACCCAGACCACGTGAACTACTTAACCACCCCGACTTATGTTTTGTATATAAATCTGTATTATAAAAACCATTAGTTATCATCTAGTTAGAATTAGTTAGGATGTTATATTATTGTATTAATATCATTCTGGAGGGGAAAACCCTGTAAAAATGAACAATGAATAATTCCTATATTCATATATTCTTATATTCATTCATATAATTCTTATGTTCATTCATATAATTCTTATGTTCATTCATATAATTCTTATATTCATTCGTATAATTCTTATATTTATATAATCCTTACGTTTATATAATCCTTATATTTATATAATCCTTATAGTCTTATATTCATTTTTACATACAGAGTCCAAATTCGCATATCGCTGACGAAGTTCGGATACAATTTTTGATTCGTTTTCTATTTTATTTCTGCTGAATAATTAATTGGTGAATTATTTCTTTTTAAATTAATCATTTTTTTAGATTTAGCTTAATAATGTAATCCTGTTAAATTCTGCAATGTTCGTTTTCTGTATACATTCTCTCTTCGTTGTAAAAGATGAAGTCATGTCTTGCTTAACGTTTAATTTTAAATCTTAAGCTTTTAATTTTTTATTATATGCATGTTTAATTGTAATTCATAATAAAATGCATATTTCAATTTACATTTTTAGCTAACTCGGCAGATCATGATAACGTCAGATCTGTCAATATGCAGTTTAAAATAAAATATGGCTTCATTTCGTCAATAATCGTAAGCCGATAAAAGATAACATAGGCCCTCTAGTGGATGTTAACGGCACTTCGGCTTCTGACGCTCAGTCGATGGCGGGTATTTTCAATAACTTTTTTGCGACAGTTTTTACCGTAGAAGACGTAAATAATGTCCCCGACGTGGACGATATCGTTCCATTTAGTAGCGAGACTATTTTGGATGAAATAACTGTTTACGAGGGTGAGATTGCGCATTATATCGATAGGCTAAAAATTAGCAAGGCTCCAGGCCCTGACGCTTTTTATCCCAAACATTTGAAAGATTTGAAAGACGTTATCGTAGGCCCCTTAACGAAGATTTTTAATCAGTCACTCGAAACGGGGATTATTCCTGAAGACTTCAAATTAGCCAACGTCACGCCTATTTTAAAAAAGGCGACCGCACGGTAGCTAGCAATTATAGGCCCATTAGCTTAACGTCAATTGTCGGTAAACTTTTGGAATCCGTAGTTAGGGATCGTATCATCGATCACTTAGAAAGTAGAGATGTGATTAATAGTAGTCAGCATGGGTTTCGACGCCATAGATCTTGTTTAACTAATTTGTTAGAATTTTATAACGAAATAGTGCGCGAATACGATAGGCATAGAGCGGCTGACGTTATTTATTTAGATTTTAAAAAGGCGTTCGATGCAATTCCGCATAGAAGATTAATTGCGAAGGTTAAAGCGCACGCTATACGCGGTCAGGTAGCTAACTGGTTAGAGCAGCGCTGTCCAACTTGCGGCCCGCGGAATGGAATTTTGCCAAATTTCATTTCTGAATTTTCTTCCCTATTTTGTCATTTCTAGTAGGGAGAACAACATTCAGCGGGTTCCTAAGTCGTATTAACCAACAGTGTATGATTATAGGCAACATCTTGGCCGCGCTTTATAGAAGTTGGACAGCACTGGATTAGAGGAATGTCTTCGTGCTAGGAGACAGAGGGTCGTTGTTAATGGTAGTGAATCGGGGTGGTTGGATGTAGGTAGCTCTGTCCCACAGGGTTCAGTGTTAGGCCCATTGCTATTCGTAATTTACATTAACGACATAGATGTAGGATTGACTAGTAACGTGACAAAATTCGCGGACGATACTAAAATAGGCGGACGATAGAAATAAGCTCCAAGACGATGTAAATAGGATTATGGAGTGGACGGATAAGTGCAGATGCAATTTAACGTAGACAAATGTAAAGTTTTGCATATAGGTTCTCGTAACAATAATTACACGTACACGATGCATGATAGAGAGTTAGCGAGCGTTGACGAGGAAGTAGATTTAGGTGTACGCGTATCTAAGGATTTAAAAGTTAGGAACCAGTGCCTGGAGTCTTGCGCAAAAGCTAATAGGATGTTAGGCTTCATAGCGCGTAATTTCGAATTTAAATCGAAGGATATTATATTGCCCCATTACAAGTCCCTAGTCAGGCCTCATTTAGAATATGCCGTTCGGTTTTGGTACCCGTATTTGCGTGAGGATATTGATAGGTTAGAAAGGGTTCAGCGTCGTGCCACGAAACTAATTCCGTCATTGCGCAACAAGGCTTATGAAGATAGGATAAAAAAGTTAGACTTGCATTCACTCGAAACTAGGAGATTAAGGGGAGAGCTTATTGAAGTTTTCAAAATCGTTAATAACATCGATAACGTAAATTTTGACAAACTGTTCACTTTCGATAATAGCAATTCTCGTAATAACGGATTTAAGTTGCGTGTCAGACGTTTCATTACTAATATCGCTAAAAACTTCTTTACATTTAAAGTAATTGATAAATGGAATAATCTTCCCGCGTCAGTCGTTAACTCCACCAGCGTTAATATGTTTAAGAACCGTTTAGATAGGCATTTTAAAAATATTAACGTTGTTTAAAATAAAATAAAACAATTGGCAACAGGAGCTCTGGTGGTGGTGGTCGAGGATGAGTCTGTTGACGATAATGCCAGCTTGTGACCAGTGGCGTGCGGTGATTTTTCGTCAAGGGGAAGCAATTCAAGCAAAAACAACAAAGATTATATAAAATAAAAATAAAACTTTAAAATACTCGTTCGTATATAATAAAAACAAAACACATATAATCATCTACTTACTTTACTTATAGGTTAATTCTATTCTTCTTTCTTTTTTATTAAATATATCTATTATTTCTTCGTAAAAGGCATCGGTTTTCATATCCTTAAGAAGCTTTTTCTCAATTGAGATTAAAGCTAAACTCGCAAACCTTTCTTACCCTTGCGCAGTTCTAGCGTAGTTACGTATTCGCTTTAAATGAGAGAATGACAGCAGACAGCACGTAAAGTTGCCAGATATTTCAAGAAAATTAACTATAAGATCTGGACAGCGATTTCTAAATTGCTTTCTTTTTGACATAGGGAAGGATAAAATAACGATAAATATATATATATTCTTTTTCGCTTAACATGGCCATGGAATTTTTTAGTAGAAAAACTATATATGAAACTTGTTGTATTCAATAAATACTACATTATTAAACATTAAATGAGTTTTTTAGAATGGAAAGAAACAATTTGCAAAGTAAAAAAAAAGCGAAAGTCATTGGGAAAAAGGATGCATTTCGTCAATTGTTGTCCAACTCGAGATTTTTTGCGTCGGCTTTCTTAAAGGTTTTTGCACGAACGGCAACCAATGTATATACTATGTATCCACCTGATTACCAATCAAATGCTATAAATAGTATAATAAAATGATTTTGTACAAATTATTAACACATATTGAACTGTTTAAACTTTAAAGTATAATACAGCATTTTCTTCTTTCTTTGAATAGGGAAGCATTGCTTCCCTTGCTTCCATGGACCGCACGCCACTGCTTGTGACATGCCAGCGTGTGATGCTATCAATGAAATTATTATTAAAAAAAAAAATTACACTAACACGAACGTAGATGTAGCTCGTAGCGTAAACTAACCCATTTTTTGTTTAACTTTACCTACTTTTTTTTCTTATCCTCTCTTTACTTGCATGTCTGTAACTCTCTTTAGTTGCATGTCTGTAACTCTCTTTACTTGCATGTCTGTAACTCTCTTTAGTTGCATGTCTGTAACTCTCTTTACTTGCATGTCTGTAGTTTGCATGGTATGACAGTGAGTTAAGACTCTGTTTGCATGGTTTGTAAGCGTTCTTATTTTACTTCTTTTCATCTTTCACCCCTTTCCTATTCTCTTCGACTAGACTATTTTTCCGACTTGTCGGCAGTGGCCGGCGGATGATGATGGTGAGTCTTTTTTCTTTTTCTGAATGAATGTTAATCGACGAATGATAGGTGTTCCTACTTACTTAATCCCTTATTCTCCTCCCTTAACCCCCCTACGCTTTCCTTTCTCTCGGGCTAACCTTAGAGTGGATCTTAGGGTCTTTGTTAGCCTTAGCTTCTGTAGATCTGTAGATCTTCAAATATCTTGCTTATCAGTCTAGACATTGCTACAGCTAAAAATATTTACCTTGTCTTTAAATATTTTGCAAAGTAAATCAGCCTATTGAGAATAAAAAACAAAACAAGTTAACATTAAATAATAATGATGTCACCAAAAATTCAGTATATAAAGCCGAACAATTTTTCAAATATCATTCTGATTGTCTGATCTAACTTAGAGGCTGAGCATCATTACCTGTAACATTTTAGCAGTAAACTACAGTAAGAGAATATCTTTGTCTTCTCCCTCGAGCCTTGCTTTCTTCAGTGAACTTAGTCTTAAATAGAGAAAAATAATTTCCCGATACGTTACAAGAAGAATCGGAACCCTTCAGAGAATATAGTAAGCTCCACAGAATCCTCCGATCCACTACGAGAAGAAATCGGAGACTAGTATAAGAGAAACTTCTGCGATTCCCTATACGGTACCAGATACTCCAGAGTAACGAATCTGTTGCTGCCACCTAACCAGAACCACCGTCAACTTCGAACCGCCCAAGGCCATAGACGGAGGGGTTAACATATATATGATGCACAGTTAAAATGAAAAATGAAAAGCTATGCCAAGGCATTTCGTTTATGCAACTGTACACCTTGACGGGGTGTATTTTAAATGAACGAAAGCAGTTGGCAGAAGAAAAATATATTAGTTTAACAGACTGACGAAATTCCACCAATTTATAGAAAAAACGAATGGAAAGTTGAACTTCAAAAGAGCGTCTGTTGTTGGCGGAATGATTTTCTACGAAGTGATGGAAATACAGCTCTCTGTGTATTATATTGTTTGTCAAATACTGTTCTCTGTGATAACTAAGTCTAGACATTTGTCTTTTTTTGTATTTTCGGTAATCTCATGTGTCAATGGAAATAATAACAAAATTGCTCGCTCCTGATTTTCCTTTCTCCTTTCTTTTATCAGGTTCATGTAAACGTTTCTCTCACACAGTTCGTATCTAATAAAGGGAAGGAAAACTGAAACACTCAGTAGCATTTTACTCGGGTTTGAGATCTATACAAGTTTTATAACAAACTTCTGACTTCACTTACAGTTCCACTGAAGTTTTTCGCCAAAGTTTTCTGCGGGGCATCTGTACGATATTAATAATACCATATTTATTTTTTTTTAATTTTCGATGCTAAACCCTCAACAGATCCATTCGATTTACTTGGTATTATTTCTGCGTTAAGGTTTTTATGAATGTATACACTGCATCCATTCACTTGTCTTTTTATTCTGTTAAATCTTAATACATTAGTTTTCTATCTGTATTTCTTTGATATCAACACTACCCACAATTTCCAATTTGTCTTTGCTGTCTTTGGAGTGTTTCTGTTATGCATGCCAGGTTTTTCATCATGGCTTTTTATATATACGACATTTAGTCGTGTATATGAAAACTCGCAAACTTTGTATATTTACAAATAACATTTTAATCCTTTTCATGTCTCGTTGTCAAGCGTCCTGCATGCAGGATTTTGCTAATTGCCTTGGTATAGACCCTACTTCGATCGTTTCTGAATAGCCTGCTTTTTGGTGCTATGCCAGTGCATGTGAATTCTTATCTGGACTTCCTCTCCTTGTATATTTTGGCTGCTTTTTATTAGGTTTTTATTATTATTGTTGTTGTTTTTAGTATGTCGGTGAAATTTCTTTCTGATTTAGGATCTCTTCCCTCAGGAAAAATCTGAATTCATGCATTGGTTTAAAATTAGAAGCGCTACTTGTCGGATATGAAGAAGCACTTTTTATCGTATTTACAGACTCCCTGTTTTCGTATGACCTTAGATTATAAAATGAGAATACTTATGTAGTACAATTTGGATTTCTATAGTCGCACTTCCTTGTATTTGTAATTTCATTTAGCGTAATACCTACACACAGACTGCTTTGTTTTCCACTCGTTTTCACTTCTTTGACAGTATTTTGTTTTATTGGTTGTGCATCCTCTTTCGTTTCTCCAAGGCATACTTCTTTTTTTCACTATCTGCTACAGCTACACTGTAATAAATGTCCTTTAATTGTCCAGATAGTAATAAAGGGCCGTCATTGTACTCATAGCTTTCCTTTCAGTGTCGCGTGAATTTTGAAGTACTATCGAAAGACACTCTAAAATCGTGTCAAATATTTCAAAGGAGAGGAATTTCAAAGGACATCCTTTTAAAGTTCTGTCCTTTATTTAAATCATGATTTTACGCAGAGAATTCTTGAGATTATGAGTCTGATACTACGGAGTTACAGAGTCACAAAGTTACGGGCTAACAGAGACCCTAATTTCTACTCTGGGTTAGCCCAAGAAAGAAATAGAGAAAAAAGAAAAGCAGCAAATGAATATAAAGAATATTGAAAATTCTCTTACCATTCTTACAGTTATAAACGTGTAAAGGAATAGTAATAGTAGCAAAGTATAGAGCAGACAAGACTCTCTCTCTCTCTCTCCTCCGTCAGCAACTGTTAATAGAAGGTTGTTGTGAAAGAAGATTTATAGGAAGTAAGAGAAAGTACAACGAAAATAATATCTTCAGATTTTATTCATACCATGTACATTTATTTCGTGTACCCAGTTACTCATTAGAGGACAGTGGAAAATAAAGGATAGCATGAAGCACTAGACTACTTAATTTGAGCTATACCATGTATTTATAATGAGTTTTTATTTATTTATTACATACAAGAAGTCATCATTTCATTGTCACATCATTTCTTCGATGAATGCCAAATGCCATTGTGCTGAAAGGCTGACGTTTTAAATTAATTTATATTGCCATCCTTCGCACTGAAATTACTTGGATAAAAGAAACACTGATCCAGAGGTACCTCCAGCTGCCTAGCACCCCCTAATTTAAGAATTCTCCGAACAGTGTACAACATGCGTAATGTCTTTTCCTTCATTTTTATGGAATTTTTCTACACATTTTTAAAACTGTGAAATTCTACTCTAGCTAAGTATCACCACTGAAGTGGAAGATGTCTCTTCAGAGGTTTTGACTCCTAGGAGAGAGCTTCCATCAGCTTCCCGTCTCCCACTGCTCTGAAATCAGACCAGACCATCGCCTCCTACTATATTTATTGGCAAACGGGAACATCACTACTTCTTCATAAAACTATGAAAGTTTTTTCTAGGTATCTAAGTTAAATATACTGCGATTTTCCTAAAACGTACTAATCCTACATCGTAGACACAAGTAGTATCCCTGAAAGTGAAAATGTATATTCGAAGGTTTTGACTCCCAAGAGTTCCTACCAAGCTTCCCGGCTCTACCAATGGGGTATAATCTGAAGCTCCCAGTGCTCTGAAACCAGACCAGGACAGCGCCTCCTTCTACACTTATTGGCAAAGAAAACAGTAGTACCTCTACCCTATTCTAAATAGCTCTCCCTGCAAGAGGTTCCTCTACATTGACGGGAAAAAAATAGAAAGAAGCCCCCCCCCCATAAAAGAAAAAAAAGTGGAGAAGCAGTGGCTTTCCAAAATAATTTAACATATCTATTCGGATATCTATGAATTCCCATAATTTTATAAATAATTTAAAAAAAATATATCAAAGAGTATGTTAAAATGAGACCCGTTTTCATTATGTACAATACTGTAGGACTGAATTATTAATTATGTGTTCAGCATTTATGCCACAGTGTGGTATAAATGTTGCACGCATAATTAATTTTGCTCTTGGAGATGTTTCTCATGTTCTTTACAAAATAAAATAGTTATCCACATATTAAAACAAGCAAATAATTCGGTTAAAATTCACACTATATGCTTACAAAAATTGAAAAGTTAGTGAGCTGGACCGGTCAGGACCTGTTCAATTGTACCATTAGTACTAACTCAATATCATATATTTGTAATATATTTTCAGTATATTGTATATTATGTATATATTATGTTTTAAAATATCTGAGATAACATTCAATGGTTAGAAGACTGGTTGATGGTCATGTGGCCTCGTAGGCGGTAGAGAGTTTTTCTGCGAGATGTCGGCGGTTCCCCGTCAGCATCTGCTGGTCTCTTTGTGAGGATAGTAGACCCTGGGGCTCGAATCCCCAAATAAACCTACAAAAAGATATTGTTCCTAACGCCTGTGCGTGCCTGGTTGAACCCGGGCAGCTGTCCTCTTCTACTCAGGCTCTCGTTTCTCTTCCTCCATTTTGTTTTTCTTTTCCACCTCTTTTTCTATTTAATTTTCTTTTCTTCTCTTTCTCCTTTCCTGGTCACATCGACCATTGGCCAATCATTAGATATATAGGAACATTTTCTTCGAGAGTTGCTCTTCTTGTAAATCACTTGTTTCCCCAAGTCTTGATGACCTGGAAGCGGAGTCGATTCAAGTGATGCAGTGCAGAATCTTTTTAGTTAACACTTTACGTTAGCGCAATAAGTGAATTATAAATTGCCAGTTAATTATTATTATTATTATAGGTAAAACTAAAATAAAATAGACTGAATTCGTAGCCCGTTCAAATGACAGTTTCCTTTTAAGTCATATACGGAGTTGTCAGAAAAACTTTTAGAACTTTAAAAACATGTATTTCAAAAACGAACGAATACCGAGACAATATAAAATCATAATTTGAAATTACAGACGTGTACTGTTGTGTTAATATAAACATTTCTATACAATCATAAAAATCTAGAAGTGCATGATATGCTCAATCCAGCGTCCTCTCTGCCCTCGCACCCACTGCAATCTGGTAAGGAAGTTGTCCACCACAGCTATGATTGTTTCTTGCTGGATTCGTCTCACTTCTCGCCGAATGTTAGCTTTGAGGGTGTCTAGATTCCTAGGCTTTGGGTTTTTGTACACCTTATTCTTAAGATAACCCCAGAGGAAGAAGTGGCACGGGTTCATGTCGGGGCTGTGTGATGGCCGTTCTCGCTCCGTGTGTTACGAGAGAACCCTGTCCTTCTCTCTCAGCCAATCCAGCACCACGTTGGCTGTATGAGGAGGAGCACCATCATGCATGAATCAGAGATCGTTTTGACTGATATCATTATGTCTCTGAATTGCTGGCCAGTACTTCCTTCTGAGCATCTCAAGATAACGGGTAGCGTTGACGGTCACAGTGTCACCATTTTCATCTTTAAAAAAAGAATGGACCGATAATGCATCCATATCCTTAGCACACCACACAGTTAGCTTTTTCACACTGAAAGGCTCCTCAGTTTCATGTGGCTGCTCACAAGCCCATATTCAGAGATTTTGTTTGTTTACGTGGCCAGAAAGATAAAAATGGGCCTCATCCGTGAACTGAATTCGCTGCATGATTCTTGGATTTTGCTCCACCAACTCTGACATTTGGTGGCTCAACCCATACAACTCTACTTGACCTGGTGGAATCAAAAGCTTTTCGTTTCACCATTTCCCCGCCTCTTACTAACTGTCTTCAAACCCTCTCTCTTCGCCGCAGTGTTGCCTTATTCTCTATTTTCTATCGCTATTATAACGGACACTGATCTTCTGAACTCTCTAACTTCATGACTCTTCCTTAAGGAGAGTATGCAGTACCAGACTTTCGTACACATTCTCTCCCCGTTTCTATCTAACTCTCTAACGCAAGGATTGCTCGGTATTCTCAGTCCTTCATCTACTCAACCGGTGAACTCTGGAACAACCTTCCTCAATCCACTTTCCCGCTGCCTATGACTTCCAGTCTTTCAAACGCAGAGTGTCCAGGCATCTTGAAAAGTTTGGTTCTTGATTTTGGCTTTCTTCTTCTTCTTCTATGCGAGAGTGGGCGTTTTTGCGAGCATTCGCCCTTGGCCTCTCCTTCCTGCATAAAAAATTATATATACAGGGTGTCCGAGAATTATCTGTACAATTTTTGGCTGTTATTAAAAGTCAACCATGAAGTATAGAAATTCCAGTTTGTCCCATTTTACAGAAAAACTCATTAAGTTTTTTCTGATAACAAGTTTTGACAAGTTTTTCTTTTTCAGATATTCATACACACCCCTCATCCTTAATGAATCCACAGGAGAAAGCACAGTGTGTTGAATGGTTTATCGAAACAAAATCAGATACACAAGTTCAACGAAGGTTTAGAACTAATTACAACAGAAACCCTCCATCAAGAGTAACCGTACGAGCTTGGTATAAAAGGTTTAAGGAAACTGGAAGTGTAGAGCATAAGAAAGGAGCAGGGCGGCCTCGAACGTCTTTTGAAAATGTCGAGCGCATTCGAGAGGCTTTTGTTCGCAGTCCACGCAAGTCGACAAGAATTGCATCACGAGAGTTACAGATACCTCGTTCGACAGTGCATGATGTCTTGCGTAAACATTTGAAGTTGCATCCTTACAAGTTGCAAATCTTGCAACAGATTACGCAAGAAGATAACGTCTCCCGTAAGGAATTTGCAATGACTCTGCTTGACAGAGTCGACCAGGACAATGCGTTCTTGGCAAGAATCATGTTTTCGGACGAGGCAACTTTTCATGTTTCAGGCAAGGTAAACAAACAAAATGTGCGCATATGGGGGTCACAAAATCCACATTGCATAGAAGAACACATCAGAGACAGTCCTAAAGTTAATGCGTGGTGTGGCCTGTTACATGATCGCGTGATTGGACCATTTTTCTTCGGTGAATCAACAGTGACCTCCAATACCTACCTGGACATGTTGCAACACTTTGTCTATCCGCAATTGGAAGCACTGCATCCACGCATCATTTTTCAGCAAGATGGCGCACCGCCACATTGGGCCTTGATCGTCCGTAAGTCCCTGAATGAGACATTCCCAAACAGGTGGATTGGCCGTGGAGGTGCAATTCATTGGCCGGCTAGATCTCCCGACATCACACCCTGTGATTTCTTTCTTTGGGGATTCGTCAAAGATCTTGTGTACAATACGCGGGTGACAGACATTGATGATTTAAAAGCAAGAATCACAGCTGCTATTGAGCGAATTGATGTGGATATGCTGCAGCGTACATGGCAACATTTGGATTATCGATTGGATGTTTTGCGAATCACTGATGGTGCACATATCGAATGTTTGTAACAACGTTACTTTAATAAAAGAAACTTTTGAAAATACAGATTCTAAATAATCTTGTTTAAGAATTTTACGTGTGTTATCAAGAATTTTATTAAAAGATGAAATTGTACAGATAATTTTCGGACACACTGGAATTTCTAAAAAACTTGTCAAAACTTGGTACTCAAAAAAACTTAATGAGATTCTCTGTAAAATGGGACAACACTGGAATTTCTACACTTCATGGTTGACTTTTAATAACAGCCAAAAATTGTACAGATAATTCTCGGACACCCTGTATGTATATATATATATATATATATATGAAAATAAAAATATAAAGACAGGGTATCTTGTAAGCTTCCTATAGCATCCTTTATATGTTTCTCATTTAAATTACAACCAACAATAGTTAATATTATTTTTGGAGAGCGTATGCTAACGGAATCTTAAGTGCAAATTATATTTTGATATAACAGCGATGATAAGGAGTACGTACGCTAATATTTTGATGCCTTTAAATCCCCAACAATTCGTTTCCTCGTCATAAAAAGTAAATATATGGATTTAGAAAAGCCATAATGGCACTCTACCTTAAGACTTCAATTATGTTTACAATTTTAATCATAATTGGAAGTTACGAGGAACGTATGCAGGATGGTTAATAATGCATCAGGAAATTCTCTATAACGTAATAATATAGAGAAAGAATTGTTCTTACTAACTGCTTTTCTCTCGTACACAATTTTAGTTTTGTTATCATTCAGACACTAAGGGATAAAATCTTAATCACATGAAATGCTAATGATACAATATTTTATTGCAGTCACCTCTCTTCATTTCACTTAAATCTGTTTCATAAAAGTGGTTAATATTGAGTTATTATTTAGAAATGTACGAAAGTCGTCATATATATATATATATAAATTTAAAAGAAAGTACAAAAACTTTAGTTCTATATTCATCTTTAAGTTGAGAATTCCCAGAAACAAATCCTGAAACGATATATATATATATATATATTTGTTTCTGAGAATTCTCAACTTAAAGACGAATATAGAACCAAAGTTTTTATACTTTCTTTTAAATTTTTGTCTGCGCACGTTTTAGAAAAGGTTTTTATATTTAGTGCGTTACGATTTATAAATGCGATATAATTTTATATTTAGATACAAAGTTTAAAAATTTATTTTAAAAAAATGGGTATCGTATTTGATATAATGAGAAGTTAGAATACGGTCCTTATATTAAATATGTTTAGACAGAATTATGTGCTAGGTGCTAAAGTTAGAAATTTAGATTCATGGGAGTCATTTTGGTGTTTAACGCTCATAAAATTTGGTATATTTATTTAGAGTGCGTGTTTTAAAGCATTCTAATATATGAGATCAGTTAACTGGTTAGTGCTTGTGTCTATATGATTTTGAAATGATACGGGTGTTGGGGACGTAGAAAAGTTATAAAAAACGACATTGAAACATTATTCAAGCGAACGGAAGATAACAATATGAAGATTAAGTAAGAAGTATGCTAAATTATAAGATATGGTAACAACGAGGTGCTACCAAATAAACGATACAAAACACTGCAACCAAAACAAATAACACCAAACTTACAAGTCAGGGATCTTGAAGTAATAATGTCATCGGATGCGGAATTCAGAGAGCACTATAACATTAAAATCACAACAGCTAGAAGAGTAATGAAAATTACCTGGAGGTGGTTCCGTAGCAGAGAAGCAAACATCATACTAAAATTATGGAAGAGTCTAGTCCAACAAATAATTCAGTATTGCTAAGTACTCACAAGCCCATTCAGAAAATGAGGCATTGCAAACAGAAGCCATGCAAAGGACTTTTACGTGAAGTGAAGACTACTGGTCTCGATTGCAATCCCTGAAACTCTATTCTCTGGAAAGAAGATGCGGGCGGTACACAATAATATACGCATAGAAAATACTAACCTTAGAAATGAAATAGAAACAGACTGGAATGAGAGAATAGGCAGTTTCTTTACTGTCCCAGCCGCAATGGACAGGGGGGCTATGAAAACGAGGATGGAAAATACCTCAGTATACGAGGCCCAAAACTTTTTAATGTTCTGCCAAAAGAACTGAGGAATCTCCAGCACCATACCAAACTGAATAATATCAAGAACCAGCTGGACAGGTTCTTGAGCAAAGTCCCCGACCAGTCATGGGTGGGTGGCTACGAGGGCAGGAGAGCGGAAACCAATTCCTTCCTCCACCAAATCCTGAAAATGAGGCGTGATGTTGCAGAGGAGTCGACCACAGATCGATCCTGAACCGTCGTTCGAAACCATCTAAAGGTTCTGAAGGTTGTAAAGGTTCATATATTACAGGGCGTGGCAGAAGTTAGGAGCCATATACATTATATTGTTTTATTAATACGGGTTATATTAAATGTTTCAATTGGGCACCGTTAACTCGTAAACACATTTCAGTACATTTTACACAACTCTGTTGAACCTTTTGAAGCGTGTGAAACCTAAATAAAGAAAAAACTGTTATGTTAAAAATACTCCTCATTAACTGTGGCTCTTGACTTGTACCAGGTAATGAGAACTTGTTCTAAGCATTTTTATCCTTTTGTTTTAAGATATTTTGTTCTTTTGTTTCACACACTTAAAAAAGTTTAATACAATTGTGTGAAACGTATTGAAATGTTAATGGTGCTCAATTCGAACATTTATTATAACCAGTGTTAATAAAACAATATAACTAATATGACTCCTGCCTTTTGCCACACCCTGTATCAAGGGAAGGTTTGAAATTGCAGAGATTTTGAGTACCTGATCTAAGTTTGTAAAGCAAGCCGAACGTAATATGAATACAATTAGAAAATGTTCATTTGCATTTCCTCGGGGTAGAAACACAAACTTGGGCGCCATATAAATGACAAAATACGTACGGAACCCTTGTTAGTACGTTAGCGCTCAGTATATTTCGCAATTGTTCATACCCTGAATAGGTGTGTGGGCGTGCTGGTGCTTTGCAAAACTAGACTAAGACCTAAATAATCTGTGCTCTCAGTGGTAATTGAAGCCTATATATATATATGAAATTTTAATTGTAACTTTTACTTTTTTAGCTACAGAAGATGGAAACTACGTATAGTTTCCAAAACGTTCAGCGCTATTGAATAAATGTATATTTATGTGGTGGTTCTCTCTCTCTCTCTCTCTCTCTCTCTCTCTCTCTCTCTATATATATATATATATATATATATATATATATATATATATATCGTTAATTGATTGACTCCGTTATTCTTATAACGACTTAAGCGTGTCTCACTTCAATAATTTTTATTTAACTAACCTCTTAAGATATAATTGAAGGAAAACGAGTGGGACATACATTTTTAATCTAATTACATTGTAAGAGAGAGAGAGAGAGAGAGAGAGAGGGAGAGAGAGAGAGAGAGGGAGAGAGACAGAGAGGGAGAGAGACAGAGAGAGACAGAGAGAGACAGAGAGAGAGAGAGACAGACTACTTTTTTTAACAAATTATATTTTGGAATTCCGTACCACCACTTTTAAACTCTGCCACAGTCAGCAAAAACCTGCCTTGTTTGGTTCAGTCGCTCTTAACCCAAGAAGGGCAGCGTGGGACTGCACATACAGCAACTAGTGTACAGAGACATGTAAGAAGTAAATAGACAGCCCAGATTTTGCTGTAACAATTTGGCGTAAAAGATTCAACAATTCTGATCGTGTTGCTGGTTTTTTGGCCTTTTTACGTAAAGTCTTGTCTAGTATTGCCCACACGTGTTCTATGGGGTTCATGTCAGGGGACTGACTCGGCCAAGGAAGTCGTTTGATACCATTTCGCTCCTCCCATTCTTTCGTCTTTTTTGCAGTGTGGCATGGGGCTCCATCTTCCATGAACAGGCAGCTGTCTTTTTCAATTTGACCACTTGAGAATATTGGCATAAGTCCTTCTTCAAGGATAGAAATGTAGGAAACAAATATTAGTCATAATAATGGCAAAAAAATTGGATGCATACATTTTACCATAAAATTAAGGGTGTCTATTTACTTCTTGCATGACTCTGTAGGCCCGTAGGGTCAACATAACCTCATAATGAAAATAATAAAAATTAACTTTCGTCCGATAAAAGATATTATTTTCAGAAAAAAAACAAATGTACTTTCATTGTGACAGATCACGCTGCCTTTCTAGGGTTAAAAACAGTTTCAAATGGCGATTGGCCGATTTTTGAAACAAACTCCCTTTCTGACGGTAAAACTTTGGTCGTTACCATGTTAACATGTTAATAATAACAGTAATAAATTTGTTTTCATTGATCATCATATTATCCATATTTTAATTCCTTCCACTATAGCAGAAGTCGAGGGCGCTAACCAGTACTCTACGACAAGGAAAATTGACACAACCTGGCCCATATTTCAACACCCGAGGGAACGCGTTCCGCTTTTCACACCGAGAAGTGTTTTACGTGCCAACCCCTCAGCACTCGAGCGAATGAGAGCATTTAATTAAAATTTCTGGCATGACGTTGTGGTCCCTTAGATAGAATGTCACGAATGAACACGCATGATTTTGGAAAATGCAGAATTATCCTTACCAAAATTCGAACCCAGGACCTTTTGAGTAGAAGGCGAGGGCGCTAACCATTACGCTACGAGAGAGACTTGAATTAAATGCTAACATTCGCTCGAGTGCAAGGGGGTTAGCATGTAAAATACCTTTCGGTGCGAAAAGCTTTACGTGTTTCCTCGGGTGTTGAAATATGCGCCACGTTGCATCACCAACTTTTTCTTATCTTGGCGTAGGGGTTAGCCCCTTCACCTTCTACTCAAAAGGTCCTCGGTTCGAATCTTGTTAAGGGTAATTTTGCATTTTCCAAAATCATGCGTGTTCAGGTCTGTCATGCACTGACCCAGTTTTTTTTTAACTTTTTAATCCACTTGTAAAATGAGTTCCAATATGGTGCATTTTTCTAATGATTAATTGATCAGTGAACCTTCTTCTCACATTTGTTATCAGTGTTTTCACTAAGTTTTTTAAGGAAGCCACTTCTTCAGAACATACACACTGAGAGAGCCGCATATATATATATATATATATATATATATATTATATATATATATATATATATATATATATATATATATATATTATATATATATATATAATGTTAAATAAATTAAATAGCATATACGAGTGTGTGTGTGTATATATGTATTGTATATATATATATATATATATAATATATATTATTATATATATATATATATATATATATATATATATCTATACATATCAGCTCATCAGCTGTTCTTTTGCGATGACGATCCTATAAAATTGAATATATCCAAATTTCTCTCTCTCTCTCTCTCTCTCATTCCATGCATCGAGAACCGCCACTTTGGCCATCACGAGCAGCATTTGGCTCGCAAGCCGCGCAATGAGTACCACTGCTTGTTATGGACTTCAGTTCTGTTAGCCATAAAACACAGTTAACTCTTCCTTCTAATATTGCCTTTTTCAGTTTCAGTGTCTACGCCTGATATGATATATGATATGAAAGGACTTTGTAATTACCATATTATATATATATATATATATATATATATATATATAAGCAAACAACCACAGGAAAAGGAAACACAAAGTCCGAGCGCTTTCGGACTTGATAATGTGAATATATCACGAAAGCGCTCGGACTTTGTGTTTCCTTTTCCCTGTGGTTGTTTGCTTATAATAAGATCACGTGTTATTTTGTGATTTTAGTGCATGTATATATATATATATATATAATATATCGTTTTACAATTACGTGAGTGTTTTGTTCCCCATACATATGTAGTGGTAAGTTGGAAATAGCAGAAGGCAAAGTAATGACACTAATTTTTCTTTGTTCGTCATAAACCTTCTGAAGAATGAAGAGTTACGCTTGTGTACAGCTGGAAAAAGACGGTTAAGGAAAGGTAATTCGAGTGGTTTGAAATATTTCAACACTATCCACGAAAATAATAGAAATATTATAAGAAAATGGATTTAAATTACGAATAAAAGTTCTGAAACAATTACAGGGAATATACTGCAGAGGTTTGTCTTTTATTAAATTACTGAAGTGTTTTCCATCGAGGTTTGTATGTCTGAACCTCTGCCGATATGATTAAGACTATGACACAAATATATTGAAAGCGGATCGTTTTTTTTTTTTTTATATGATAGAAAGGAAAGATAAAACTGAATTTTCAGTGTGACTAAATTAAAAAGTTGCCCAAAACTTCCTAAATGAGGCGCTGGCAAAGTTTGTATTCTATGCAATGGAAATTTTATAATATGATAATACGCCATTTAAAATGTTGCGTATACCACTTTTCGAACACTTCGCTTTAATCATCATTGGTATGGACGGACGTGTGATTGGAATCAGGTTATAAAGGAAACTGCTCTGTTAGGATATACAGGGTGTTCTAAACAGAAGAAATGATGTCCTTTCTGCTTTGCAAATATGGTAAATGTTACGGCTGAGTCTGGTTTCATAGCAATGAATGTGGTAAGTTTTTGAATATGACAACAGAACTGGTTTCGACATTGTCGATTCAAAGGCAGTTTGAAATGCGTGTCTGTCAACTTTATAGGATTTGTTCAGGAGGTAGATGTCCGTTCGAGAACATTCGGGACTCGCAGTCTCGTAATCCCCCTCCGAAGGAGTATTTTAAAGAGGGGTCGGTAGAAAGGGTGTGACAATGTAATGCTCCCTTTTGCTTTGTAAATGTAACAGAACTTCCTGGTTGGATGTGCTTCATTTAAGTTTTTCTTTTCTATTTCTCCTTTTTGTTTTGGTTTCTATTTGCCAGTCAAAACTTCCAAATAGAATATTTTCAAGTTTTGGTAAGCTGTAATGGAATAAGTGCTGGATTGTAAACTAATTAGTTTTGCGGAATGCACAAATACTCAAATTATATTTTTGCTATATTCTCGTGTGCGTTATGCTATATAGGCTTGACATACTAGGCACACCACACTCATACTCACTCACCCACCATTTTCTCTCTCTCTCCTCTCTCTCTCTCTCTCTCTCTCTCTCTCTCTCTCTCTCTCTCTCTCTCAGAGAGAGAGAGAGAGAGAGAGAGAGAGAGAGAGATGAGCAAGAACGTTGTGCTTTGCCAGAGGAACGTTAAGAGGAGGGATTCCGGTGATCCTTCTTCATGGTACGGCTTAGGGACGAGCGGCTTTCCTCCTACACAACTTGAGCCCAGTCGTGGTGCGAGAGATTATTGTATAATTTACCTAAATTAATGGTATACGAGCACGACGGTCTTATGATGTAGCTATGATGTATCGATGCAACAATGAACTAATGTTTTTTCCTTTCTCTTTACTAAATATATGCAAATATGATATATATATATATATATATTAATAATATATATATATATATATATATAACGTAAAGAACGACGCTTGTATAGAAGAACGTTCCGCGCAAGATGAGGAGGGAGAACGAACAAATGAGGTAACCACCCGGGAATCGAACCCGGGATCTTCCGATTGCCGGTCAGATATGAGAGTGGTGTAGTGGTTATCATATCTGACCGGCAATCGGAAGATCCCGGGTTCGATTCCCGGGTGATTACCTCATTTTTTTCATTTGTTCGTTCTCCCTCCTCATCTTGCGCGGAACGTTCTTCTATACAAGCGTCGTTCTTTACGTTAATTATACTGTGTTGTTTGCAGTTGAAATGTGTATATATATATATATATATATATATATATATATATATATGTATTGCGTAGTGTAGCTTTTCATAATATGCTTTTTAAAGATTTTCTGAGTAAACAAAGTAATTGTAAGTAAAGTATGATGTGAATTTACTTTACAACACTTCTTTAAACATTTCTTTTCTTAACTTTCCTATGCGTCTTCTTTTAAACATTTTTCTGCTAGTAGAGTCTAGGAAAAGAAGGGTCTTTTCTGTCCTGTACATTGTTAAAAATGGCTCAGCATCTTTCCAACAAACCAGTGCTACTGTACATCTCTGTGTTCGGCTCATTGCTTATGACACTTCTTAGGATGTCACAACGAATACGATTATTAGTGCTATGCCAGCTGTTTTATTGTGCGTACCAAAAACTTCGTATGTCCTGGATCAGTGGGGCGCAAACTAGGGGGAGCGAAGATTCGATAGGGGAGAGGCGCAACAATCAGGAGAGATTAGAATTTTGAATCGACAAAATACACTTTTTTAAAAATAATGCCCTTTTTGTTTTATAATTTTTGTTTTATCTTATTTGTATTCTGACTCATTCATCGCATTGAGTGACCCAACCTCGCACACCAAAGCAATCTTGACTGCACTCAGTGCAGTGCACATTTGTTTGTTTTTAATTTTTCTTTTTCATATATAGTTTTAATGACATCTTTTTTGTTGTTTTTTCTTGTGCAATATGTTTTAAATATATTTTAAATATGATAATTTGTGTTTTAAAGATGTCTTTCTAATAATTACTTTTGTGCAATAAATTATTTTGTGCAATAGAAATTTTTTGTGGTGCAATAAAATAAAAATATTTTAAAAATAGTTTTCATTTAATACATTCAATTAGCGTTTCTTTGGCACCTTCAGAATGAAGTTTTAGAAATTGCAATTACAGTCAAATGTATGTTGAATATCTGAATAATAATAGAAATTCTAATACTTGATTCAAATAACTATATTAATTAATTTAGTAACTAAACGCATAGGGAGAGAGGGACGCGAAAATAGACAGGCTCAATAAAGGAGGGCGCCATTAAAAAAGTTTCCGTGCCTTTATCCTAGATCATGATCATGTATTTAAACAACCTTAAGAGCAGTGGTTCCCAATCTTTTTTTTGCCGCGACCCTAAATTGGCAACCAACAGGACCTCCCGACCCTCAGGCTTATGATAAAATTGGAATATTCATATAACTATAAATTGAATTAAGAAATAGTGAATATAGTGACCCTTCGCAACGCTATTTGAGGATCCCCCACGACCCTGATTTGGGTCGCGACCCGAGGTTGGGAACCACTGTTATAAGGGAACACAGTTCTTTTCTAGAGAAAGTGATGCTGTCAGTTTAGAGGATTTAAAATATAACCCTTCCATAATTCCAAGGATTAATGCATCATTATCATGTTTTATCGGAACATGTTTTCAAAATATCCTTGAAAGGGTGATAATCGTGGTGGCCATTGGATTTCAAACGTTCAGCGGGTGTACGATCAAGTAAATTTGAAATTCGCAACGCTATTTGAGGATCCCCCACGACCCTGATTTGGGTCGCGACCCGAGGTTGGGAACCACTGTTATAAAGGAACACAGTTCTTTTCTAGAGAAAGTGATGCTGTCAGTTTAGAGGATTTAAAATATAACCCTTCCATAATTCCAAGGATTAATGCATCATTATCATGTTTTATCGGAACATGTTTTCAAAATATCCTTGAAAGGGTGATAATCGTGGTGGCCATTGGATTTCAAACGTTCAGCGGGTGTACGATCAAGTAAATTTGAAATTCGCTTTTCATTTAATACATTCAATTAGCGTTTCTTTGGCACCTTCAGAATGAAGTTTTAGAAATTGCAATTACAGTCAAATGTATGTTGAATATCTGAATAATAATAGAAATTCTAATACTTGATTCAAATAACTATATTAATTAATTTAGTAACTAAACGCATAGGGAGAGAGGGACGCGAAAATAGACAGGCTCAATAAAGGAGGGCGCCATTAAAAAAGTTTCCGTGCCTTTATCCTAGATCATGATCATGTATTTAAACAACCTTAAGAGCAGTGGTTCCCAATCTTTTTTTTGCCGCGACCCTAAATTGGCAAACAACAGGACCTCCCGACCCTCAGGCTTATGATAAAATTGAAATATTCATATAACTATAAATTGAATTAAGAAATAGTGAATATAGTGACCCTTCGCAACGCTATTTGAGGATCCCCCACGACCCTGATTTGGGTCGCGACCCGAGGTTGGGAACCACTGTTATAAAGGAACACAGTTCTTTTCTAGAGAAAGTGATGCTGTCAGTTTAGAGGATTTAAAATATAACCCTTCCATAATTCCAAGGATTAATGCATCATTATCATGTTTTATCGGAACATGTTTTCAAAATATCCTTGAAAGGGTGATAATCGTGGTGGCCATTGGATTTCAAACGTTCAGCGGGTGTACGATCAAGTAAATTTGAAATTCGCAACGCTATTTGAGGATCCCCCACGACCCTGATTTGGGTCGCGACCCGAGGTTGGGAACCACTGTTATAAAGGAACACAGTTCTTTTCTAGAGAAAGTGATGCTGTCAGTTTAGAGGATTTAAAATATAACCCTTCCATAATTCCAAGGATTAATGCATCATTATCATGTTTTATCGGAACATGTTTTCAAAATATCCTTGAAAGGGTGATAATCGTGGTGGCCATTGGATTTCAAACGTTCAGCGGGTGTACGATCAAGTAAATTTGAAATTTAATTATTGTCTTCTTCCGTTACTATTTCTGCCAACAATGGCTGACAGAAAGAGAAGAAAGAAGAGAAGAAGAAAAGCCTTGTCTGTCTATGACTATTTTCTCCGTATGAATGTTTTAATCGCTTACAAGTTTTTGTTTCCATTTCCGAACGTGTCTCTACTTTTCTATTCTCTAAACTTCTTTTCTTTTCTGAAGTGAATCTTCGGGTCTTTGTTAGTTTGTAAGTTTTGTAATTTTAACTTCTGTAACTACTTTCTTATTCTTTTCTCTCTTCATTTTCAGTTTTTCATTTTTGTTCTAACGCTTTTTAGTGACATACACAAACTCGCAGTAAAGAAAAAAATCTTCTATCAATATAGAGTCATTGTAAGGGAAATCACTTTGGGATACGGTTCAAGATCATATAGGTTAATTACAAAAGCATAAACAACTTATTTTTATTAGTCACTTATAAGTAACATTTAAATTTCACTGATATACTTAATGTCAAGAGCAGTATCTAGAGATAAATTCATGCTTTGCAATTTAATTTCAATCACTTATCTTACTGAAAGTTCAAAAAGCTATCACTTCTGAGACACTTAACTTCATAAAAAATGCGCATAACCCAGAAGTTATAGGTTTTAAAGGTTCCTTTCCACGTGATCGAGATGTCTCCTAGGGACGATCTAAGATATCCTGCCCCTAATGCATACATTAAAATTAAATCCACTGATGGTAATAGTCTAAATTAAAAATGTAGCCAAGATCACGAACAGGAAATTTGGATGATGAACAAAATAATGAATTTATAAAATGATGATTTCACCATCATCAAATCTTAAAAATTAAATAAAGAATCGATTCCCAAAATAATTATTTTCAAGGCACTGAAATATTCATTTCATTCTCTTCTTTGAAACTTCGTTCAAGAAGAGATAAGCGCGAAAAATTTTTAACTGTTTTCTAAAGTAATCTTTTTCTAACTTTTATTTACCTTTAATTTCAGTAAAGTTTTCTTTCACCGAATGACTACGTAGAGAAAAGCGTCTAATCTACTTTTTACTTTTCTATATTTTCTGACAATACAG
Source organism: Bathynomus jamesi (assembly GCA_023014485.1). Classification (NCBI taxonomy): domain Eukaryota; kingdom Metazoa; phylum Arthropoda; class Malacostraca; order Isopoda; family Cirolanidae; genus Bathynomus; species Bathynomus jamesi. The sequence goes on along the minus strand of JAJOZX010001428.1, from coordinate 377,987 downwards.
CGGGTCTGATATATATATATATAATATATATATATATAATATATATATATATCCTTGCTGGTGTAATGGCTAGCATCGCTGACTACGAATTCATCGGCCCGGGTTCGATTACCGTCGCAGGTAGGCGGCGCGCTGCTCATCCTAATCTTCATCATTCTTCTGGTTGGTTGATGAATGGTTACCATAAAAATTCCTTGAAATGGAACGAGATGTTGCAGAGTGTTCGAACACAGGTCGATCTTGAACATTTGGCCAAAACCCAATTAATATATACTGTAATATATATACAGGGTGGCGCAAAAGTCACGCATCATAGGAATTTTCAGTGTTGATTATATATTATTTTTTTTCTTTTAGGTAGGGGATGGCTGCGAAATTAACAATAGACGAGAGGGTGAGCTTGGTTTTAATGCATGGAATACCAGGTACAACAAATCGACGAATTGGTACAGAATTTAAATGCTGTACCGATTCATCGATTTGTTGTACCTGGTATTCCATACATTAAAACCAAGCTCACCCTCTCGTCTATTGTTAATTTCGCAGCTATCCCCTACTAAAAAAAATAATATATTTTGTCAACACTGAAAATTCCTATGATGCGCGACTTTTGCGCCACCATGTATATATATATATATATATATATATATATATATATATATATATATATATATATATATATATATATATATATATATATATATATATATATATATATATAGTGGCCACCAGATTTAGGTGATCACCCACTTCATACGTCTGGTCAATGAGTGATTCGTATGCACGGGTTAGGCTACATTAGTAAGTGGTCGTTCTAGGTTGGTCATTTATTTTGCACATCAATTTTTGGCGAATCAGAGAGTGGTGGCCACGAAACTACATATATTGGGCTCCTTAGCTAAGTTACCGACTACTAGTTAGATATTCAAAGAATAGGTTATTTCACTAATCGACATTGCCATTCATGTCCAATAACTCTCTTCAAGTGAAAATTCTACCTTCAAATAATTTTGACATGAGATACAATCAAATTTGCGAAGTCAGTTCTCGCATGCTCTGTAGATAAGGTATCCAGTAAAGCACTTGACATAACTTGAAACAGATGACTCTCTCTAGCCTATAACTAGATTAGGATGATGCAATACTTCACAAGGTAAATGCACAGCAAACCAACGTTTACAAAAGTTTTGGATCAAGTGCTTTTTCTCTTGGACACCCTGTAATATATATTTTCTTATATCTGTAGGGGATGACGATGATGTCTGATGTCTAAACGGCTAGACTCTGAACCAAATTTAGGATGCATAATAAGGGAGAACCAGGGAAGGTTTTTGTAATACACCCGCCCTTCCGTAGGTTGTGCTTCGGGGGTTTTGCTGCGCAAGTCGCAACGGTGTATAGCATAGAGAGAGAGAGAGAGAGAGAGAGAGAGAGATTTACTTAAGAAACACTGATAATGTCTTTACATGTGAAAATATACAGTAAGTAAATACGCACAAAATTTTAATTCGTGTTTCGTTACAAGTGATGTTATCTCCTAGTTGGAGTACAAAAGAGAATTAAAATATGCAACAAATTTACAAGCTCTGAATATAAGAGGGAACAGAATTTAGATCTACTCTTATAATGATTCCGGGTTAAGGATTAAGATGTGATAAAATGGAACAAGATTAATTCGCAATATTAAAATTATCTGCACTGACGTAATGATATTATGACTTTATTTATGTACACTGAACACACACCACACACACACACACACACACACACACACACACATACACACACACACATATATATATATAATATATATTATATATATATATACTACTGGGAATGCCATAAGAGGGGCATTGCACTCATTGCACTAGCAATGAAATACTGTAAATTGCCATTGCGTTTACTTCTCTAAACATTATAATTACGTTTCCTTTCACTACTCGTGTCGATAACAAAATGATAATTATACGGCGTCTATAATACTATATTACTCTGCATACATAATTCTTGAATTTGACGGTGTAGAAGCCGCGCCTCGCATCGGTAGATCTATAATTATACGGGCGTCTACTATTCAAGAAATACAAATATTAAATGGGCTTTTACGCAATAAATATCCAAATGCAGACTGACGAGCTTATGATGAATAGCGAGCTGACATGGAACCCGAAACTTTCTCCTCTGTAATTTGTTACTCATATTTCACTTCTAAATATCATCGAAAAGTTTATCGAAATTTATACCTATTATTGTCGAGTTCATTACCGTTTTATTCATATAAATTCAATGGCTTTTAAAGGTATATTAACGCGGCTTTGTAAGTCATTTATGATTCATCCGCAGAAATTACTAGCGCCGCGGAGTAATTGAAATGTAATTACTCGTGTCTAATGAATGGACTACTCCTTTCTTGCCCGATAATACAACATTTCCAATAATAATAAAAATAAGGTTTAGAACTGGAAATGTCGATAATTATTACTCCATTTTTAGTGTTATTTTAATGCATAGAAAAATAATGGTTTGAAAAGATTTAAAATTGGAGTTAAAAAACGGTATTTTTATATTTATTTAATACTTCAAATTATACGTATTCGCAAAATATTGGTTTTGTATTCATTGAATACCAATTTACAACGTCTTTACAAATTGTTCGTTATATTTGTTATCTGATTTCGGTATACGAGAAATAATATCGAAAATAATTATACAGTAGGTCTTTTTAAGTTACCTTTATGTCTTTTTGGGTCTTTTTAGGTTACCTTTAGGTCTTTTTAGGTCGTTTTAGATGACCTTTTTAGGTCTTTTTACATTAGCTTTATTGTAAAAATATCGTTGTATAGATTGTTGATGTGAATGAACCTTAAAATGTCCAAACAACTTCAAATCATGCGAATGTCGATCATTTTCAGTCATAAACTTTGTTCCATCAAACCATTTAACTTTTTAATGTACTTTTTGAAAACAATTCTTGCTTCTTTTCACGCTTCCAACACACACACACACACACACACATATACAGTGTGTGTATATATATATATATATATATATATATATATATTATATGAAGATACAGTTTTCTGAAAAGCCGAAAAAATTAATAATTGGTAATATTGTTTTCCTTTGGTTATTTTATTCCTTATGTTAAGAGTAATAAAGTAATAAACCGAATTATTACTAATTAGTAATTGTTGTATGCTGATTAGAAATTTTATGCTCCTAGGCGAACTTTTTTCTGAAGAAAAACCATATACAGTGTATATATATATATATATATATATATATCTATATATATATATATATATATATATTTATATTATATATATATATATATATCTATATATATATACTACTTCTTCCTTCGATTTACTTATTAGTTCAAAGAGACCGTAATCGATGGCCTATTAGTAATTTTTCTCTACAGCTGCCTTCTTTTTTACTGCTTTCCTTTTAAGTTTGCCTAACTTGAGTCGTTTGATATTTTATAAAACCTCGAAAGAAATGGCATTATCAGGTCAAAAACACGAATTCCTCGTCAAAAACTTGCTAACTCAGAGAAGCTCAAAGTTTCCAAGTCGAAATAATGAATGACTACAATAGGAAATTCGTTTTCTCTCATCAATATTCAATCTGTATTTTTTGGTTCTGTTTTATACTATCTTTCAATTTTAGTTTTTTCGTTCAAAGAAAATGGAAATAATGGTTTTGAAACTCAATTAAAGGAATCTTAATTGGTTATTCCTACCAAGATTTTGGTTTTTTCTTGAAGGTAAAAGGAAATTTTGGTATAATTCTATTAATTAATTATTCATTTACTTGATTATCAGTATTTGACATTATCCATAAAGCTACTCTCATAATAGTATAATATCGGGTGATTCATAAGTCTGTTACCACTGTAATGGTGAATAAAAAAACTACAAACCACAGTAACCTGTGATGTTTTTTTATTTGAGGTTATTTTTACACAATTAACATTGGAAATTAACAGTGGAAATTGTTTCTTTTAAATCATTGACATTACGAGGTTTTGTTGCATATACCCTATCCTTGACCATACCCCATATTTTCACAAATCAACAATCTGAAACAGAAAATATTTCACCATTACAGTGGTAACAGACTTATGAATCACCCGATATAATCTCATTTTAAAAGATTTATTTTAATTTGTAGGATATATACAGGGTATCCTAAAATTACCTCGTACACTTTTATATGAACGCAATATCTTAACAAAAATTATGTGATATTTAACAATTTTATTTCAAATACAGCAACAATAACAAAAAGCAACAATAATTGTTTATTTCAGATGTTCAAAGTGTTTTCCTTGAACTTGAACACGTTGTTCACAACGTCTGACTACTAATCGACAGACATATAAAAGTTTACTAGGTAATTTTAGAATACCCTATATATATATATATATATTGGCCTGTGGCTGTACGCCGTATAATAATGTAATTAGACTAATTAAAGTAATTAAGGTTTGCCTGAGGGGTCACCAGATCTTTCGACCAAAATAATAAATGTCATTAAATAGAGAAGATTAACAGAGTGAGTCTCGTTCCTTTAATAAACAAAACAATAAATGATAAAAGTTAAAGCTGAGAATGCTACAATGATTAAATTATTGTATAGTGAATGAGAATGGATTGCTGAGATTAACAATGATTAAAAAATGGTAAATGCAAATATACAGTATAAATGAGATCTGAACTGAATTATTGACTGAGTATTACTTGCAGGATTAAAATAAATTGGGAGATATTTAAATCAAGGAATGAAAATGGGCCCGCGCGGAGGCCTGATTAAAAAAGCTTCTGGCACCTTGCGTTGCGCCAGCTCAATTGTGAGATGTTTTGAAAACAAGATTTTCTCGGAATCGAAATGAGGGAAGACTGTGTATGCCCATATAAGGAATGCCTGAAGGGTGTCATTGAAGGATGCCAATATAACAAAATTTTGTGGAGAGGAGAGCGAACGAATGCTTGTAGATGTCGCTGAAAAGTGGCTGAAGCCTGTCCAGTTGGTTCTTGAAATTATTTTAGTATGCTGGAGGTTTATCAGTTCTTTAGGCAATGTACTGAAAAGTTTCGGGCCTCGTATTCTAAGGGTATTTTCCATCCTCGTTTTCATGGCCCCCTATTCCACCGCAAATGGGACAGTACAAAATCTACCTCTTCTCCCATTCCAGTGTGATTCTATTTCATTTCTAAAGTTTGGGACAGATCTCTCGAGTATTTTCCATATGTATATTATTGTGTATCGCTTACGTCTTCTTTCCAAGGAGTAGAGTTTCAGGGTTTTTTATTCGAAACCAATAGTCTTCATCTTTCATTTCCTCTATCTTAGACGTAAAAGTCTTTTGTATGACCTCTATGTTTGCAATGTCTTTTTTTTCTGTATGAGCCTGTGCTATGAAGAAGAGTTAAAATCCCCACAAATTAAGGTATGTGATGCTGGGATTTTAAGTGATTTTAAAATGCTTTCTATTTCATTTGTAGTGAATTTAAATTCATTTTTTGTAGTGTCTGATGATTTGTACAGGTTCAAAATGATTAACTTTAATAAATCTATCTGCGCTGTGTATGTTGTAGTCTTTTATTGTTATTTCTGTGTCACTGACGCAGTTTTCACATCCTTTATCGCATTCATACAAGTGTGTTTTCATTAAGCACATGATATTTGTGTTGATTTCCAGAGCTACAGGGTGTCTCATAAGTCCGGCATCATAGGAGAAATTCATATTTTTCTATTTCTACAAACCATAATTCATATTTTTCTTATGCTCGGGATGCCAATTTCCCGTCCTCCATTCTGTTCAGTGACGAGGCTGTTTTTTATGGAAATGGTGAGGAAAATCGACAGAACACCCGCTACTGGTCTCAAAACAACCCCCACTGGTATACCTCTTCAAAGGAACAAGGTGCATCTCGAGTGATGGTATGGTGTGGCATTTGGAAGGATCGCATCATAGGCCCCCTCTTTCTCGATGAACATGTCACTGGAGGCACCTACCTACGTATGCTCAAGGAAGAAGCATTTCCCAGTGTCTTGAACGAAGAAGGAAATTTCTCAACATGGTTCCAGCAAGACGGCGCTGCTGCACATTACAGCACCCAAGTAAGGGAATACCTGTACCTACAATTCCCTGGTCATTGGATAGGACGTCGAGGGCCTGTGGAATGGCCAGCTAGAAGCCCGGATCTCACGCCACTAGATTTTTATCTCTGGGGCCACTTGAAAGCGCTGGTATACGCAGAGAAAATTAGGAGTGTTGAACATTTGCGGCAGCGCATTATTGGGGCATGTAATACCATTACTCCTGACATCATTCACTGTGTGCTTGCTGACTGGGTATCACGTCTGAATTTGTGTATTGAAAACAATGGTGGACATATTGAGCACGTTCTGTAAATAAAAGCTTTTGTTTTGCCTTTTTTTATTATTTTTCCTATGATGCCGGACTTATGGGACACCCTGTAGATTTTGTAGGTAGTGCAATTTCCAGTCTGTCCTTTTTAGTGTTCAGACCTTGTATATTTACATATCGTAAATTTCTAGGTTTAATAGACTCGGTACCTGGTCGGTGCTATTGGGTGGGCCGCTGCACTTAAGAATACTAGGGATGTGGCACGTGGCACTATTGTGGTTTCTGAATTACCTGTGGGTGGTATTGGGCAGGTGGATGTTGTATGTATTGTTAGTTGGCTACAGAATAAAGGGTACAAAACTCCGCAAGTCAAACAGATAACATCATACCCATAAGTCAGGGATATTGGAGTAATAATGTTGTCGGATGCAGAATTCAGAGAGCACTATAACATCAAAATTACGACAGCTAGAAAAATAATGGTAATCATCTGGAGGAGCTTCTGCAGCAGAAAAACAAACATCATGCTAAAACTATGGAAGAGTCTAGCCCTACCAATAATTGAATATTGCTCAGTACTCACAAGCCCATACAGAAAACGAAGCATTGCGAAAATAGAAGCCATACAAAGGACTTTTACGTCTAAGGTAGAGGAAACGAAAGGTGAAGATTATTGGTTTCGATTACAATCCCTGAAACTCTATTCTCTGGAAAGAAAATGCGGAGGGTACATAATAACATACTGTACATGTGGAAATCACTCGAAGGTTTTGTCCCTAACCTTAGAAACAAAATAAAAACAAACTGGAATGAGAGAAAAGGTAAACTTTGTACTGTCCCACCTGCGGTGGGATAGGGAGGGGGGGGCATGAAAACGAAGATGGAAAATACCGTTAGAATACGAGGCCCATAGTTTTTAATATCCTGCCAAAAGAAGTGAGAAACCTCCAGCACACTGACCTGAATAATTTCAAGAACCAGCTGGAGAGGTTCTTCTGCAAAATCCCTGCCCAGCCATGCGTGGCTGGCTGCGAGGGCAATAGGAGATCGGAAACCAATTCCCTCCTTCACCAAATCCCGTAAGTGAGATGGGATGCTGCAGAGAGATCGACCGCAAGTCGATCATGAACCGTCGTTCAAACCCTCGTAAAGTAATATAAAGTGATAAAGTAAATATATCTGCGAAGTTCGGTCTTTTCTCATTAAGAGTGACAGCTGTTCTTTCATCATTCTCATTTCTTTTAAAAAATGTCCTTCGTTGATCATATCACTTCTTTTACCTGGGGCTTGAGATGTTTTTCTCTTTCTCTTCTTTGTGTACTCTTAATGTGAAAATAAGGGCATTCCATACTGACATATTTCCTTTCTGATTAAATATCTGCACATAGAAGGATGAAAGTAGTAGCAGCCCTCTCCGTTTCGGCAAATTCCACTCCTTATCATTTTTATGATGGTTATACAGGTATCCGAAGCCATATTTACAGGATCCTATTTTGTAGTATTCAGATTCCTTTAGAGTCCTGTGAGATTCAATTGCTTTCCTTTGTTCTAGCACCACTTCTTCCCTACTCAGTGTTTTTTTAATCTTTGGTGCTGTTTCGTTTTCATTCGTAAGTTGCTGTCTTGTGCAGGGGGTATTTCTTCTCCTAAGGTTTCTTCTGCACCTCCCTCTAGTGTGTTCACCTCGGTATCCTGAATCCTATTTTCATTTGTGCTGGCGTTCTCTGCCATCTCCTGTTTTTCTGTCGGTGAACTTGTTGCAAGTGTTTCTTCTACTTCAACATTTTCCATCCCAGTTTAATCTACTTTTCTGTTGTTTTCCATGCACTTCACGCATGGAAAACATAAAAACCAATGATTTTGTTATTCGTTCTATTCTTCATTTTTCTATCTTTTTTCCCTAAGTTTATGCACTCGTAGTGCTTAATTGTATTGCACAGGATTTTAAACATTTTAAGCCAGTCGTCTTGTCCGCTTCATTTTCGCAAGTGAAGAGGTGGTAAGCAACGCATTCCGTTAAACATTGTCTATCTCTATTCAACTTTCTGGATTTAGAGCAATTTACACAGTTTTCATATTTTTGGCCATAGTTTTTCTCTTTTTTCTTTCCTTTCCGCTTTTTAATTTCTTCTGCGAAATCTGATCCTACTCCGTTTTATGACCTTTTTCCTCTTTCCATCTCATATGTGCAGTGGAACTTCACTGAAGCCTTAATTTAGTTTGAATTAGTTTCGATTTGTGTTAGCTCTTTGTGCACGCTGTATGGCACCAGCCTTCATTTAATAAATTATTTTTATATATTCACTGATACGTTATACACACATTGATATAGGTAGAATTAACAGGTGAAATGATAATTGCTAGTTATTTTGATGTTAGCACAGAGCGGAAACAAAACGTTCGTACACTACGACGTAGAAACACTATATATATTGTCAAACATCTCATTTCCCAACGATTTGGGGTGAGAAGCCAGAAAACAACCCAGATATAAAGTACAGTTTAGTGAAAATGAGAAAATGTAGAAAGTAAAGCATACACATCCATTCATATAGGCGTCCTGGTGGACCAGATACTTAGAAGTACCTCTAGAAGCACCTCTAGTGCTTCACTATTCACCATTACATGACAATCCGAATTTCCCTCTCTCTCTCCACAGTCAATAACTTGCTCTTACCTACATTAATTTTCAACAATCTTCCCTCGCACACTCCCACAAAACTCTTAACAGCCTTTTACATATCACACTCATTCTAGACAACTAGTACATCATCTGTATACAACAGAGTCGACAGGCTCAATCTATATATATATATATATATATATATATATAATCAATTAAGGAATGTGCATTGTATTTCCATTTTTATTTATAAAATATTAAATTTTTTTCCCAATTTTAGACTTCCGACTCTTAAAAATATGCATTGACAGTTGAATAACATTCCAGGAACTGCTTTCACATTTCGAATTCCAGAATAGTTCAGAGAGGGAAATATGTATAAATGTGTTTACCTTCCAGATATATATATATATATCGAGAGAGAGAGAGAGAAGGGCATGTATGTGTGCGTGCGTGTGTTGTAGCTTTATGTGGTTACACATATAAACGTTTCAAAAATATGTATAATATTTATCTTCTGTAGTTATAACAGGATTAAGGTGTTGAATTTAATATGTGTTATTTTACTTATTGTATATACTTCTTCGTACAGACGTCCTTAGTCTTCTGCTTGTCGAGTTTTCTCATTCTCTTATTCTTTTTCCGAGACAGAGGTGATATGATAGCGACGGACGTTTCATTTTTTTCAGTTTGATTTTTATAGCTCCACTGTTCCTCAAGGATAAGCTCTAGGTCACATTATATTTTCTGTCTTTGCTTTAAAATCTCATCTTTTAAGACATTCAACCTAATTTAATATTACATATTTCTTTCTCTGCTTTTTACCACTTTCAGATATTCTGTTGTCCCTCCAATGTTGTATCGTTTCTTTCAGTAATGTTTTTCTTGAGAGAGAGAGAGAGAGAGAGAGAGAGAGAGAGAGAGAGAAGAGAGAGAGAGAGAACTGAAACCTTACACTTATAAGTGTATAAAATTTTCACCCAGAAACAATAGCCATAACACATTACAGGATAGACAAGGCTCTTTTACTCTCGCCAACTAGTACTGGTGGAAATATATATAAAAACGAGATTTAGGAAAATTAGAAACAATATACAGAAAATAAGTGCTTTAGAATACATTCACACCATACATAATACACTTATTGGTCACTCAATAATCTACACCATTTTTTTAAGAATTTATTCATTCTTTATAAAATACGAAAATGGACATTATTTTATTGCATCATTTAACCCTTCAAGGCCATAGTGTGCCCGTGCTCTTAAAATAAATATTTAGATAAATCTAAAGAGAAGGCTTTTAATCTAGAGGACCCTCCAGGTGGTCAGGCTTCCTTTCACTCCTGTCAGAAACTTCCTCGCCGGCGCACAGCATCATTTAACCAGTGTTTGGGTTTGGGAACTATATACTATTCTCGAGATGAATTCCCATAGGATAATGGTTGGTTTTCAAAGTGAGGTCCGCGCTCAGGTATGGCGAGGTCCGAATAAAGGTGAAAAAGTGGAAACTGGTCAGAGATGTGAGTTTTGGGTTTTCGAACAAACACGATGGGGAAAATGAAGGAATTGCCTTCGAAAATTTTTTAGTCTCAAAGTTTCGCTCAATTACCTTTTCACTCTTCTTATTATCTCTGCGAGCTACGTCGTAGCCAATGGCGTAACACCGTTTTCCATCGATCAGCGAACTTAAGCAGTAGTTGGATGAGAGACCGTCCTCTACGTCCAGATTATGTAACGATACGTGGTTCGGATCCCACGTAAAGCTGTAGGTCCCCTCCGTCATATGGCCTTAGATGTTGCGAAGGAGGTTAAACAAACCCACCAATTCTTCTAGAGTCATTTTAGAATAACTTTATTATTTAAATTTTTGAGAGCCAAGGCCGTCCTCGATATTTGTACTGAAGTCCAATTTGTAACTCAAAAGGTTACATAAAAATTTTCAACTTACTCTGAAATTCTGAAAGCCTTCACGTAAGTCGATTTTGGAAGAATAAAAAAAATAGTGTCGTTGAAATATCTTCAACTATCAAAAGGGGTCCTTCGCCTCAAAGGTCTGGAAACCACCCCATGAGGAAAAGTTTATTAAGAATTAAATATAATTGTTCTGATTTGTCAGTAATTTAGTAACAATACTATTCCAAAAAATTTCTTTCATTTAATTTTTATACTTTCATTTATGATCAAAGTGTTCTAAATCTCATCTAAATCGCAGTTACTGCATTATTCGTTAAATTCAAAAATAAAAAAGTAACACTCATCTCCGTACACGTCGACAAACGGTCTGGATCGTCTGGGAGGAGCCATGCATGGTTAATGCGTTTACCCCGGTGAATATACAAACAGAACTCCGCTACATTATACCTCCAGAATCTTCGCCCGAGGACATTGGAAATGTAAACAGTGAATAAGAATGATCGTTAAGTGGTCCTCTTAAAGTCAGTCCACGTTTTATTGCAGTCAAAACGTAAGATTGATTAATTATTAACATACTGTAACTCAAACTGTTCATATTTAAAATAATTACAAGGTTAAAATGAGTCTTAAATTACAATTAATCGGAAGGTCAAATATAATTTGTACGCAGTAGTAAATTATTTAAGCCCTTAAATTTATTATTATTATTATTATTATTATTATTATTAATATTATTATTAATATTATTATTTTTTTATTATTATTATTGTGAGCCGACGAAGGTCGATAGCGAACTATTAGTTAGGTTTTACATCATCGTCGTCGTAGTAAACTTTCCCCCATTTTGGATCGGGGATAGGAGATAGAGGTTGATATTAAGATGCAGCACTAGATTATAATTTACTTAAAAAAACCGTATCCTTATGAGCGAAATCAACTAGAAAACCGTCAAGACGGGTGAACCGAACGAGTTGGAACATACGTCTTCTTCCTCCAGCCCCCCTCCTCTACCTCTACTGTCCCTTTACCGTAACGTCACCAGCGTCCGTAGCTCAGAGAGTAACACCGTTTTCCTTTTTTTAAGCGATATGAAGTCACTGAGGTCGGGCGTTCAAATCACGATGATGCTGGTAATAACAATTCAGAAGTTAGGACAATGGGCGGCATTAGTTGTCCTGAGCGCTGCGCCAGTTCCCGGCTCTCTTTACTCATTATTAAATAGATCATTGAAGTCTGGAGTGAAAACGCCACTTTTTTATTTTATGTTCTTTAAATCAAATATTTCGTATACGACATTTATATGAACTAATAATCACACTGCACCTTCAGGCAGGTGTTAATTCATCAAAATGTTAATATTGTATCATACAAGAAAATTTCACTTCACTTTTTCATCGTGCTGATTTTGTAATGATTCAAGAAAAGATAACTGTAATAACATTATCTCTCTCTCTCTCTCTCTCTCTCTCTCTCTCTCTCTCTCTCTCTCTCTCTCTCTATATATATATATATATATATATATATATATATATTATATATACTGCAAGCGGAAATCAATGTTTCATTTGGTAAATTAGCAAGAAAAAGTTTGAAGAAAATATTTTTAATTGCGAAGACATTTCTCGAGGGAGAGGATAACCCCATTTTCTCTTTCGAGTTTCGAAATCTGATGTTAATAATAAACTCCTCTTAACTCCTTCATTTATTTAAAAAAAATTAGAAGAATATTATTATATATTGAACTAAATTTGAACTTATATATATACAGGGTGTCCCGTAAGTCTGGACCCATAGGGAAAAATAATAAAATTACAAAATAGTCCAAAAATTTATTACATAATCTGTTCAAAGTGTCCGCCGTTGTGTCGCACACATAGTTGAAGACGCAATCTCCACTGCGACAGCACTTTCTGAATCACAGTCGCAGAAATTTCTTGACACGCCTCCACAATGCGTGCTTTAAGGTGGAAAATGTTCTGAAGTTTGACCTCGTACACTTTGGCTTTCAAGTGGCCCCACAAATAAAACTCCAGCGGAGTAAGATCATAATAAAAAAATAATAAAAATAATAATAAAAATAATAAAAAAATATATTATAAATAAATTTTTGGACTATTTTGTAATTTTATTATTTTTCCCTATGGGTCCAGACTTACGGGACACCCTGTATATATATATATATATTATATATATATATATATATATATATACTGTATATGAAGATGAAGACCGAGGCACTTGCACAAAACATTTAATCTACATTGAGACGTTTCGAATCCCACTGGATTAATCATCAACAAATCTAAAAACAAGAGTACAAACACATAAAAACATTAAGAACAATTTAAAATGAAACTACAAGGCACAAATAAGATAGATGGAAGAAACTCACCCTGTGGCACACGAAACAAAATTAGAGTAAAATACAAAAATACGCTACAGGTAATAAGTAAAAGTTAGTTGGTTTAAATAATATTAAGTTTTATGGAAGCAGCCAAATCACTGAGGGACGTGCGGAGTTGTTTAATAAACAGATTTTACACTTAGGTCAATGGCATCAGCAGAAGATGACCAGAAAGAAATTTACTAATACTGAATGGATGATCACAATTAACAGAATGATTACGTATAGACGAAAATTCTGAATTAGACACCGGTCGACCAGTCCTATGAGAGATACCCCCTATGTTTGTCAGCCCTCTGACTTAATTGTAGACATGTTTGACCTACGTAGCGGGCATTGCAATTCGCATACGAAAACAAATAGATAAAAAAAGGATCTCGAAGAAACGGGGAGTTTCTCTTTATGATTGTAAACTGTGGAGAGACTAACATTACTTAACCTAACAAAAACAAATAAGCAACAAGGAAAAGATCTATTCAACAAATTCTTACAAGCATACCAACTAATTTAGAAGATCAAAAAAAAGGTAGCTGACCGTAGGAGACAACTGTTTAGATTGATAAACATTATTAAAATAATAATAAATATACTTAGGAATCAAAATCGATGGATAAAGATTAAAAAGAAAAAATTATTTAAAATATTCCATCTCCCTATGAAATGACAACGAATCAGAGGAGATTCTAAAAGCTCTAGTAATTGTACAATTGAAACTAACAATTTTGACATTTAAAGGAAGTGAGCTGAAAAACTGGTACAAATCAGAGTAATGATTTCTTTTTCGATAAACCGAAGTAATAAAAGAGGACGTATCACCAGTAACAAAAACGTCCAAAAATGGCAATTTTTTTTATTAGACTCAGTTTCCATAGTAAATCTAATAGCCATCTTTGGTTCGGATTCCAGGTTCAGCTGTAAGTCCCTTCTATCATACGATCTTTGACGTTGCAACGGATAAAAAATAAAAACTAACATAGATTAATATAATACTGCATAATATATATTTTACTGCACGTGTGTAACTTCATATAATACAACAAGAAACACAAGGTGCGGAAAAAAGGTTCCTTTCGATAGTTTTCTTGTAGACGAAATTTACACCTTTTGCTTCTGAAATATCTTCAGTATAAATATTCATCAACGTTGCTTAAATTACTCTATTTCTACAAATTTATAATATCTACATAAATATTTGTGTGTTTTACTATAATTGAATTTGTCCTAACTTTATACATTAAAAATTATAGATATTTATAAATTATAAATTTAAATTATAAATTATTGCAGTTAAAATCCCTCATATTACTGAATTCTAGATTTAAGGTTGGTACTATTGCTTTACACGTCATACACAAATGTCAAACAAAGCACCTTATCGATAAAGAAAAAAGAGAAAAATATATTTCCTTCACGAACAGTTTTCAGTTGCCATGGGAACTGAGCACATTGTAAAAGCGGTAAAGAAATGGGATCTATATAGTTTATAATATTTGAAAGAACAAAACTTTTGTTACCTCTAACATTTTTTTATAAATTCACTTTTGCCAAAATTGCCAAAACAGTAATTATGTGACATTGAAATTCGTGTTAGTTATTGATAAAAGAAATAAAGTGTACAGCGTTCAAATGAAAATGAATTTTGTCCTAAATGCGCAAAGAAACAAACTCTTACAAAATCGTCATACATACAAAGTAATTTTGTTAGCGTGTACAATGAGAATCAGTAATATTCTTCATCTTTCTTCTTCTTCTTTACTTATTCTGGAAGTAAATTGTGCTACGATCGTTGAATACGAGCACTCTATTAGATTAGACCTTGGGATACCTGTGTTTCTTCAAGTATCTTTGGAATACCATTTATATATGTGTGAATTTACATAAACACTTAATAAAACTTGAAGGACAACTTGTATCATATTCATTTCCGACTTGTCTTATTACCCTCCGTTGTCAAGTTTCGAAACTTATTAAAGTAATTACATTTCTCATATAATTAATTAAACTTCAGAGTAAAACAACTTTCGATAATTTCCTTTGTCAATAATACTGTTCATTTATGGAACTAATTTTCAAAGTAATTTGGAATTATATAAGATCTGAAACAAGATGCCCCGTTTAGAGTGACTAATACGCCATGAATCATGCGTCTCATTTTTTTATCCAAAATGTTACGTATTTAATTTTTATTTAAAAAGTAAATTCATATTTTTTGTTTTTGTATACATAACTTACCTCATGTACCTTATGTTGTTTCGTGCGTTGGTCTCTCTTCACACGGAGGTCAAGCTGGTTTTAACTTTTGATTCCCATATACTATCGTACTTTACAGTATTATGAACTTTTTATAAAGCTTTAACACAAACCGCGATCCTGGCCTTAATAATTTAACGAAAATCAGCTCAAGCACTCGATAACGTAACAAAAGAAACGTGCATTTATTAGCGTAAAAGTATTATTATAAAACATTTGAAGATAAGAAAAGTAACCTAACTAACAAAACATAACACATTTAGGAATTTGACGAATATGTAAGATAAACATGAAAATGACTGCTCGCTAATTAGGATAAGCTGAATTCCCTCGCCCCGAAGAGTTTGGCATTAGAGGAACTTTCTTCGCGCAGAAACTTTGCTCTCAAATTCTCAAATTCTTTACATCATCTTCCCTCAATCCAGAAACTCTACTGGTAAAGTTTCATCGACTTTACAACTAAGTTTTCGTGTGGAATGCCCTTCTTGGGGGTTTAAAAATTTCCCCAAAGTGCTTCTTTGTTAAACAAATTCTCTTCAAGTGTCAGTCTTCCCTTCTTCCCTCTCTTAATTCTAAAAGCAGGGCAATCTTTCTCATATAAACTGCAGTGTGTGTATATATATATATATATATATATATATATATATATATATATATATATATATATATATAGATACATACATACATACATATGGGACTGAACTCAGAATGGTCCCCTATATATATATATATATATATATATATATATATATATATATATATAAGGTTTTATAACTTCTAGAAGGGCTTGAAAGTTCAATAATTTTTAACTATTTGAAATAAACAAAGTAGTCAACGACATTTTAAAACTTAACTATCATAGTTTTTTGTTTTTTACATTAACACTACATTTCAACATAGTGTTCATCTTAGGGCCCAGTGGTTCCCAACCTTTTTGAGGGGAGGGAGGGTCCACGAGAGCTGATTCGAATAACTCGTGGAAAAATACTGTCAATAGTTATATGCCAATAATTTTATAAAATGACTAAAATTATATTATTTCTAAATTTGAATTTGATTTTTAAAAGGTATATTATGACCAACCTCCATGGCCCACCCAGTAAATTCGCCACGGCCCACCGGTTGGGAGCCAGTGTCTTAGGCAATACTACAGCGTTCGGACCTCTTTGCGAGGACCGATAGTCATTTTCGATTTGTTATTTCGTGATTTTATGTCCTACTGCTTTAATTCACACCTTTAGTTTTGCTATATGGTGAGTCTTAGTGGCGTAAACAATGCTCTTTACATGACCCCATGAAAAGAAATCTAAAGGTGTTAGGTCGGGAGAACGTGGTGACCACGTAAGTTTTCCTCGCCCAATCTATTCTTCTGGCAAAGTTTGGCTTAAAATTCTCTAACATTGAAAGTTTAGTGGCAGGGAGCTACGTCTCGTTGGAAAATTATTTAGTTCACAAGATTTAAGGCGTGACTTCTTTCTTTACAGTTACATCCTCAAAACTGAAAGGGCCTGTAACTTATGTAAAGGTGCACCATACTGTGCCCTTGAAAAAGTGTCTCAAATAATACCAAAGCTTATTTGGTTCCTTCACTTCCCTAAATGCGATCACTGAGGCGGTTAACATTACTACTGAGACGAAATGTTGCTTCATCCGAAAATGATAACTATTCCAAAAAGTTAGACTCTGATTTTCGGTCAAATTGTTCGCAGAAACTTAGCATATAGAAAGAACACCCTAGAAAAAGCTCCTATCCTGAGGATTTTTTGTATTGTTCTACTAATCTCTTAAGTAATTCCTTTACAACTGACTTCCGAAGGGCAATTTTTACAGCATACATATATACATCATCATCTTCCATTAAGTCTTGGAGAATTTGAATTTTGTAAACATGCTTAAGCAACTTCATCTTAGTTTACCGGAACTCTTCTAGATATCATTATTCACTGACTCTGTTTTTTCAAACTTTTTATCCAATTTCTAATCGAGTTTTTGCAAGATGGAACTTTCTTTTAATGGGTTGTGAAGTTTGGTGTTACTTTTATTACTTCTGTAACAACCTTTAGAACAACCATGTAAAATAAAGAAAAAATAATAATTCATCATAAAATATAGAATAGAAAAACCACAATAATTTTTTTTTATTTTTCCTGATCCTGAGGAAGGAAAAGAAGTACTGTAAGAAATCACAGAATGAGTTCCTCGACACTGCTGTGAGTGACAAACATTCTGAATGAGGCTTGTTAGAAAGCACTTGTTACATATTATATGTTTAGCTGATATTATATGAATGGCTTCCTTGATTATAATTTTCTAGAAAGTTTGTTATATATATTATTATTATTATTATTATTATTATTATTATTATTATTTACCCGTTATTTTATAATGGATGTATATTTTATTACTGGAGTTTCTTTTACAGAAAGCTAAAAGATTGGGTTTTTTATTTTGCATATACCTCTACATTTCTAATAACTGAACCCTCAAACAGTGATGCCGCGTTTGAAGCTGCAACAGAAAGTCAAGATTGTTGAGTGGTTTCACGTGAAAAATTCTGTGACGCAAATGCAGAAGAATTTTTGCTGAGAATATGGATGCAGAGATCTATCCGATAGAAAGACAATATCATGAATAGAGCTTCCACGACTTCTTTGAGAATGAAACTGGAAAAGCGGTAACCCAAAATTCATATCGTCAGATACAAGATTTCTACTTACCACACCTAGTTAATTTGTCCCCCAAAAGAAATAACTGCATTACTCCAGATTCACAGTAGTTTCAGCAGACTGGAGCACCTCCACACATTGCTTGTGAAACTCACAACTTTTAGAGGAAGCATTTTTTCGGGCGACTAATCTCCCGTCATAACCCAATGGAATGGCCCCCATACTCACTTGGCCTCACACCCACCTGACTTTTTTTGTTGGATTATATAAAAGACAGGATCTATTCTACCAAGCCTAAGACATTCGTTCAGGAATTGGACCCGGGCCGGTGGATTCGTAGTTAGAGATGCTAACCACTACACCACCGAGACGCTAATGGCTCTATCTCCCTTCACCAGGAGATCCGGGTTAAAATCTTCCCCGTGCCTGATTCCAGATATTCACCGTATTCCTTTTTGTCCCTAGTTCGACATTCAACAACTACGTATACAGTATCACCACGGATACATATCTGTATACAGTAGTTTTCTTTTCATGAAATATAGAATTTCCTTAAAATATTTACATCAGTACAAGTTATCTCTCTATTGTCATTGATAATGTACAATACGTCAGATCACTTGCCGTTGCCATGGTAACCATTAATTATGTCAGTAAAAAATATCCATAAATTTGATTATTATTATTATCATTATTATTATTATTATGATTATGATTATTATGTTGGAATTGAAGGTAAATTTTTCGAAGGAATTATACCATTCATTGAATTATATGTCAATTGAATTATACGTGAACGACTTTCGTGAACTGAATGAAGCTGTTTTTTAGTTTCTTAAAGTGTCTTCGAACCCTAGCAAATATATTCCATACTTTTCCGTACGAAGGAGAACTATTATTTATTGAACACTGTTAACTATTAGTTGTTATTAAAAAGCTTTAGGTTATAAAACAAAACCTATTTCTAAATGGCTGCTTTAAAAAATACAATTATTCTTCATAATATTGAGTTTCTTTTTTTTATGCAGGAAGGAGGGGCCAAGGACGAGTATCATCTTCAGCTATAAAGAAGGAAATCTAAATACTTCTACTTTATATTTCTGGTTGGGATATTTTTAACTTATAAAATTATTTCTATTTACGTGGTGAGGTTTGTCATTTATTTAAATAAATAAAAGCATTCCTTTCAGGTAGGTCAAAAATAAAATTTTACCAAGTCTGTTTCTGAATGAAATCCTGTCAAATTTTATTTTCCAACTTTCAAATGATCAACCTCTTAAGTATCGACAATACAAATAAATGTGAATTAGTAAAAGTTACGCTTAAAACGTTTTATTGTTTAAATTAAAAAATTATTAAACATATATAAAAAAAATTTAAAATGGTTTCATAATGACGATATTGAGGGAAAAATGCACGCACAATTCCCCGTACCGTGATCTTGGCAGATAAAAATAGCCACATTTTTAAGTCACTTTCATCTTGGAATGGCTCGCCATTCGAGATCAGATCGGCTTTACCGCTGAAATTTTTATGATGGTTCCCTCGGACAAGTTTTTCGATATGTAGGATGAGGGATCAATTAATTTTATACTATCCTTTCAAGAGTCTCCAAGTAGTTGTTCGCTTCTTTGATTCTTTTCTCTCCTTTAAGCAGACATAATCACACATAGACACAAGCGCGCACGCATACACACACACACACACACACACACCACACACACACACATATATATATATATATATATATATATATATATATATATATATATATATACAGCGTGTACATCTGCGGTATAAAAGATAGTTAAACAGTAGTCGATATGTCCGTAGACTTTTATTATATTTCTTTAGAAATATCGACAAACGAGTGAATGAAATAATAATAATAATAAAAGTAATAATAATAAAAATTTTAAAAATTTTGGTTACACATTGTATATAAGAAGTGATATATTTTCCTTTATATACAGTGTGTGTGTGTGTGTATATATATATATATCGTAAAGAACGACGCTTGTATAGGAGATATTCCGCGCAAGACGAGAAAGAAAGAACGGAACAAATGAAAAAATGAGGTAACCACCTGGGAAACGAACCCGGGATCTTCCGATTGCCGGTCAGACGCGATACCATTACACCATGGACCTCACTCTTCCAAATGCCGTAATACTTCTACATACTCGCAGAAACCAATGCCCCAAGGGGGCACCTCCCGCATGCCGTAACATTATATACATTCAACTGCAAAGAACACGCAGTATAAATAACGTAAAGAACGACGCTTGTATAGATCTTGCGCGGAATATCTCCTATACAAGCGTCGTTCTTTACGTTATTTATACTGCGTGTTCTTTGCAGTTGAATGTATATATATATATATATATATATATATATATATATATATATATATATATATATATATATATATATATATATATGGGAATGAACTCAGAATGGTCCCCTGAGTTTTTTATGATACACACAGACAGTGCATGGAACAAGGAACTCTTCTGCGATAATTAAATCCACTATAGTCCGAATAAATAATGGTAAATGACAAAAACCATAGTTTTTCTTTTTCATGATGCTAGCCCGACGTGGGCAACGGGTCACTCGCAAAGAGGTCCCATAAATATAGCTTCCCTCACCAGCTATCTGCAAAGCAGACAGGATCAGCTTTGGGACATGGATCTAGGGTTTAAAGCAGCCTAGCCCTGCTACATTTAGAACCTCAATATAAGCAAAAGACTTGCTGTCTTCACGTCAGATTGAATACATCAAAGAAAAAGGGGTAACTATTATATTTTAGCCAAAAACCAAAACTTAAACCTCAACTGGCAGAATTGAGCGTCCACTTTTCAAGGCACATAACATGTCCGTTTCAAGATGGGAATGAACTCAGAATGGTCCCCTGAGTTTTTTATGATCCTCAGGATGTCATTAGACGAAAGCGCTTGAGCACCACTTTGTGTTTCTTTTTCCCTTCGTGGTTTTATTCATCATATATATATGTATATATATATATATATATATATATATATATATATATATATATATATATATATATATATATATATATATATATATATATATATATATATGGTGGGTAAAAAAAGTGACCCCTTAGAGGTAAACTGTCATATTAAAAAAAGTAAGGGGACTAGAGCTCCCAAACTTCATAGATGCTTACCTCAGCATGTTGTTCGTCTTAATTGAGAAGTTGCTCGATGTGCCCCACTTCCTACTCAACGCAGGCCTCCAAACTTGGACGCCACTGATCAATACACCTGTTTACATATCGTTGAGACACTTTCTCCCAACTGAGCAGAATTCTTTTGCGTAATTCATCTATGTCTCTTATATTTGTACCAGGGATGTAAACTTTGGACTTCAGGGTTTCCCAAACAACATAATCTACAGTAGTGGTGAAAGATTGGGGCTACTAGCCGGCCACATATTGGGTTCGATAAAATCCGGTGTTTCGTTCTCAAGGAGTGTAACAATTTGGCGTGCTCTGTGAGCAGGAACTCCATCTTGTTGGAAAGTATATGTTTCACCACTAATTCGTCGAATATCAGTTAGATAGAGTGAAAGATATACTTTCCAACAAGATGGAGCCCCTGCTCACAGAGCACGCCAAACTGTTACATTCCTTGAGAACGAAACACCGGATTTTATCGAATCCAACATGTGGCCGGCTAGTAGCCCCGATCTTTCACCACTAGATTATGGTGTTTGGAAGCCCTGAAGTTCAAAGTTTACATCCTTGGTATCAATATAAGAGACATAGAAGAACTATGCGAAAGAATTCTGCTCAGCCGGAGAAGGTGTCTCAACGATATGTAAACAGGTGTATTGATCAGTGGCGTTCACGTTTGGAGGCCTGCGTTTAGCAGGAAGGTGGACACATCGAACAACTTCTCAATTAAGACGAACAACATGCTGAGGTAAGCATCTATGAAGTTTGGGAGCTCTAGTCCCCCTTACTTTTTTTAATACGACAGTTTACCTCTAAGGGGTCACTTTTTTTTTACCGACCCTCTATATAATGGTGCTCATAAGTATTCGTACAGAAAAATATTTCAGTTATATTCGTCTTTATCTTTTGTACCATGCTTAGAATAGTTATGAAAAGTTTATCGTTCGTTTGGAAAAATTTAACAAATGAAAAAATTTAACTCCAAAATATAATGTAAAACATCAAAGAATTTTAGGAAAATTAAAAAAAAAATTAAAATGCAAAAGTTTTCGTATATTTATTTACAAAATTATTTAATAATAATTTGTGCGTCCACCTCACGCTTGGAGAATTTAAAATTTTAATCACTAGTTGACTGTTTATTGATTAGAGACTGTTGGCAATTCTGAATTCTAGAATTTTCTCTGTGAATCTTCATATAAGACGAATGACTGTACAAGCCATTAATAAGCAATGGGGAGTCGTGGTAAAGAGCTGTCTACAGATCTTAAGAGATCTGTTACTGCTTTACACGAGTCTAGAAAGAGTTACAAGAAGACAAGAGAAGAACTTCGAATTCCATTCAGGACGGTTGCTACAGTTATAAAGAAATGGATAGGTTTTGGATCAATCAAAACTCTACTAAGATGTGGACGATCTTACAAAATTTCAAAACATACAACTAGACGGAGTGAAAGTAGTGTTGTATCGATTAATCGGCATCGGCCAAATTTAGCTGATTCTTTTACCGATTCTTTGAAATTTTAAAATTTCCATTACAAAACGAA
>JAJOZX010001428.1:277500-347500 GCA_023014485.1 Bathynomus jamesi | reverse complement strand
ATACGAGTATCTCTTAAATGAGGCTATGTAGAAAAATAACAATAAAATCTATCAACTTGACTCGTTTTTCATTGTCAGGCCGGGAACGTTTTGATCCCATCGTATGTCTCAAGAACTACGGAGAGTTGACAAAAGTACATAGACACCCTTAGTTTGTCCATAGTTTTTGATTTGATAATAAAAGTCAATAGTTAATAACAGATTTATTGAATCAGTATACATATTTAGAATTTTGTTGCTTTCCCCTTCGCATTACGTAAAACTGACATACGTTCTGGCATTCCATTGATGAGTTTTGTCAGTTGTTCTTGAGGACAATCATCGTGGTGTCTATTTACTTTGGTCAACCCTCCGTATATTAAAATGCTCCCACTTAATAATTACAATAATGCTATAATTATAAATTAACTAACTTAAATTGGTAGCAATTCAGTCCATAAAACATAGGCCTATATTAAAGTAATTATAATATAAGTTTTAATTGATAATTGAACTAATTCTCCGCCTCATTTAATGCTAGTGGACTGCAATATGAGGCCAATTTCCCAGAGATCAAATGCAATTTAAATGTTATGTGACCTTCATTAAAGCTATGTAAGTTTATGTACGTTTGGAACACGTAAATTTATGACCGTTTATGAACGTATTTGCGGCTTAAATCATTACGTTATTCTCTATTTCTTTATTTATTTGTTTCCTTGCTTATACTTTTGTTTTTAAAAAGGTGTTGCTATATATAGCTCTACTAATTATTAAACTATTTACTATTACCAGCAAATGAGGTCATTTGATTTAATATACGTGTTTATAATGGGAGAGTTTGTTATTTAGATTATATTTTTGATATTGGTACACAGTTTATAAAAACACATAAAATGCTTATTCATTATGTTATTTACACGCATTTATGTATATGAATAACACTGATAAATAACATTAGTGAATAATATTGATGAATAACACTAATGAATAACATTGATGAATAACACTAATGAATAACACTAACAATTAAGATTTTAAATGTCGTTGTTTCGGAATTATTTAACCTTCGCAATGGCAAACGACACGTGAAGGAGGGAATCTACGACCTTACTCGAGATTCGAATCACCGGTCGCTTCATAATCTTAACACTGAGAACCGTTCCCCATTCAACTACTTGTAGTGAATACTCTTATTTTAGTTTCAAGTTAAATGTTAATTTTACCGTCTTGAATTTCGGAATAGTATAAATTCATTTTAAATTAGTTACCCCATTATAATTCAATTGTGAACCACATTAATACTAATTTTATGTATACTATATTATTTTATTGTATGTAAACATAATTAATTATATATCACAATTGTCAGTTAATTATTTATATTCAATATTATTTTAATCTAATGCCATGTCCATTTTACAAATAAATAATAGAAAACCAAAGGTTATATTTTCACACCTTTGTTACTGTCGTAGTTTCGCCTAACGGACTCAATACGGCTAGTGAGATAATCACTGGTTGGCACTTAACTAGCGGCAGTGCTTATGGCTACATCATCCAGGTTAACCTATACCGGATAGATGCGCTACGGTCCCCAAGCCGTAGCTTGCCTAGGCCAAACGACGACGACGACGTAAACCCAACAATTGATGACCCCGGAGCTGGATTACCCCTTTTACCCGAACGACTAGATTAGACTGTACGTCGTTCGTGCCCATCACCCCCTTCACCCGACGCTAGGACTAGACTGTAATGTCGTTCGTGCCCATCACCCCCTTCACCCGAGCGACTAGGACCAGACTGTAACGTCGCTCGTGCCCTCTGCCCATCACCCCCTTCACCCGAGCGACTAGGACCAGACTGTAATGTCGCTCGTGCCCTCTGCCCCTCACCCCTGCCCGTGCGCTCTGTGCCTGCGCTCGTCTCAACCTCCACTCCTTCGTTGGGAACTTGTCGTCTTGCTTGTACGTTAGCAAGCATAGGAGAAGATGCCTGACGACGCTGGTGCCATCTCCCACTTGAGCGTAAAGCTCCCCGTCTTCTGGCCGGGTGATCCATTTATTTGGTTCCACCAAGTGGAATCACAATTCAACTTGGGAAGGATCACCACTAGCAGGACGAAATACGATCATGTTTTGTCCTCTCTACCAGCGAGCATCATCTCTGAAGTCCGTGACGTCATCGTATCTCTTCCACGAGTGAGGACCCGTACAACGATCTGAAGTCTGCCATCCTGTGCCGCACCACTGTCTCCGAGCGTGAGAAACTACATCAGTTAATCTCAAAAGAAGAACTTGGAGACCGTAAGCCCTCAAATGCTGAGGGCTATGCAGTGCGCTCTAGGCGAACGCGCACAAACCTCGATAAGGACATCTTTAGACAGTTGTTCTTGCAGAAACTCCTCCATCAGCTCAGCGTGTCTTGGCCACTATGGATCCTGCTACTCCAGTTGATAAACTAGCAGAAACTGCCGACAAAGTAGTGGAGATTGACACAGCTCCGGTCAACAACGTGAACACACAATCGGAACTGGAGTTGAAAGTGAAAGAGTTAAGTCAACAAACTCAACCACGTTTGTTCTCTGCTACAAAATCAACGGCAAAGAAGCCATTCTCGGTCAAGATTACGAAGAGGTATCGTTTCGAGTTCCGGAAGATCTGCTTCTACCACTCGAAATTGGAAAAAGGCTAGAAGTGCATCCCCCTTGCAATTTTTTCGTCGGAAACCCCAGCAGCGAGTCCTAATGGCGTCTAGTACTCGCACTGCCAACCTGTTATTCATAAAGGACAGGAACTCTGGTGTCAATTTCTTGGTTGATTACCGGAGCGTCAGTCAGTGTATTCCCTCAAAAATCTGGTCATACGCACTCGGAATCTCCGCCTCTATACGCTGCTAACGGTTCACGCATACCCACGTACGGTACTCAGTCGCGTGAACTAAACTTGGGCTTCACCGATCCTTCAAGTGGATTTTCATCTGTGCTCAAGTGCAGCATCCCATAATCGGCGCTGACTTCCTCCAGCATTTCAAACTCCTGGTGGATCTTGACAAGCGACGCTTATGCGACCAGGCCACACTGCTTCTGTTCTTGCCAAACAGGTTGCCCTTCCGGACGCCTCGAACTCTGCACTTTCCCTCGTTCCCCTAATTCCATGTACCAGTGCCTTTTCCAGCGATATCCAGGAATTCTTCAACCGATGCAGATGGGTGATACCATTAAGCACACCATTACCCATCACATTACAACAAAAGGTCCCCTGTGTTTGCAAAACCCAGACGTCTTGCCCCGGACAAACTGAAAGCTGCCAAATCGGAATTCCAGCTTATGATGGATCTTGGGATAATAAGACCTTCCAAAAGCAGTTGGTCCTCTCCCCTACACCTGGTCCAGAAGAAGTCAGGAGACTGGAGACCATGTGGGGATTACCGATTTTGAATTCGACAACCATCCCGGACCGATATCCGGTACCAAATGTCCAAGACTTTACTTCTCTTCTCCACGGCAAATCTATCTTCAGTAAAATAGATCTCGTTAAGGCTTTCCACCACATTCCCGTAGAGCCTTCGGATATTCCCAAGACTGCAGTTTGTACACCATTTGGGTTATTCGAATTTTTGAAGATGCCGTTCGGGCTACGGAATGCTGCGCAAACCTTTCAGAGGTTTATAGATGAGGTCACCAGAGGCTTAGACTTTGTTTATGCCTACATCGATGATTTGCTTGTGGCCAGCTCAACGGAAGAGGAACATAAGGAACATCTTTCACTCCTCTTTCAACGCTTAGAACAATACGGTGTTACTATTAATGCATCTAAGTGTGTGTTTGCACAGCCAACCTTGGAATTTCTTGGTCACACGATTTCGCAGCACGGAATTACCCCCCTTCAGGACAAGTGTGAAGTGATAAAAAATTACCCAATGCCAAATAATCAGCGTGAGTTACGGCGGTTCTAGGTTGGTAAATTATTACCACAAGTTCATTAAAAACTGTGCTAGTGTTCTTGCTCCTCTACACGCTATGATCACACACAAACGCAAGGTAACGAAATTGTTATGGTGTAGCGATAGTTTACAGGCATTCGACAATGCCAAAAATGCTATCAATAGTGCATTGTCTCTGTCATTTCCTATCAGTGATGCCCCCCTAACTCTGACGGTCGATGCCTCAGATGTTGCGATCGGTGGGGTGTTGGAACAAACCATTAACGGTCAACAAGCACCCATCGCGTTTTACTCGAAAAAGCTGCAGCCAGCCCAAACGCGTTATAGTGCTTTCGGACGTGAACTTCTGCTATTTACTTAAACGTGAAGCATTTTCAACATTTCCTTGAAGGCCGAGAGTTTTGTGTTTTTACCGACCACAAACCTTTGGTCACTGTCTTCAATAAAAACAGCTGTAACCACTCTCCCAGAGTCATCAGGCAACTCGATTATATCTCGCAATTTACCACAGATATCCGCCACATCAAAGGTGTCTTGAACACTCCAGCGGATGCACTTTCAAGAATAGAGATTACTTCTGTTACCCTCAGCTCTACACTGTGGAATGCTATTGCACAGGATCAAGATAAGGATACGGAACTACAAGAACTG
Source organism: Bathynomus jamesi (assembly GCA_023014485.1). Taxonomy (NCBI): domain Eukaryota; kingdom Metazoa; phylum Arthropoda; class Malacostraca; order Isopoda; family Cirolanidae; genus Bathynomus; species Bathynomus jamesi. Next base: position 342,925 of record JAJOZX010001428.1, on the reverse strand, counting down.
CTCAGAGAAGACTCCACTCACTCACTTTCCTCAAGAAAATGAGTATGCCAGGATTGTCTGTGCCCTCTATTGCGACGTATCAACAGCTGCTATTCGCCCTTATGTCCCTCCATGTCACAGAAAAGCAGTCTTCACGGATCTTCATAAGCCCTCCCATCCTGGTATCCGTGCTTCGCAACACCTGGTTGCCTCTCGCTTTGTTTGGCCCTCGATGCGGAAGGATGTCAAACATTGGACCAAAACGTGCCTTGCCTGCCAGCGTGCCAAAGTCCAAAGGCACACCAGGTCCCCCTTTGACGCATTCCCGCCCCCATCCCAGCGATTTGAGGTAATTCATGTAGACATTGTTGGCCCTCTTCCAGTGATTCAAGGCCAACGTTATCTGCTCACCTGTCTCGACCGCTTTTCCAGATGGCCTGAAGCCATCCCACTTCCTGATATCCAAGCGGACACTGTTGCAAGAGCCTTTCTTCATGGATGGGTATCAAGATTTGGATTGCCGACAAAAGTCATCACTGACCAAGGTCGCCAATTTGAGTCTTCGCTTTGGAAGAAGTTTACCAGCTTGTTGGGTACAGTACATGCGCATACCTGTGCGTATCATCCGCAAGCTAACGGCCTCGTCGAACGCTTCCATCGCCAGCTGAAGTCATCCCTTATGTGTCACGAAGACTCCATTGGATGGATAAGCTTCCACTCGTGTTGCTTGGTATTCGCTCTGCATTAAGAGTGATCTGAAGACTACAGCGGCTGAACTAGTCTATGGAACAACACTGCGGCTACCAGGTGGCTACTTCACTGCAGGGGATAAGTCATGCGATCCTACGGAATTCGCTCAAACACTTTCCTCTCACATGCAGTCCCTTCAGCCTGTTCCCCCTCGATTGACTAGCCAACAGAACATCTTTATTTCCCCAGCCCTCCAGTCTTGCACCCACGTTTTCGTTCGTGTACCTGTCCCAAAACGGCCTCTCCAATGTCCATATGACGGGCCCTATGAAGTTCTCCGACGTACGCGCAAATCATTTCTCATCCAGCGCGGTTCCAAGGTCGACAAGGTTTCTATCGATCGTCTTAAGCCTGCGTTTTTGGAATCAACCTTAAGTGAGGTACAAGTAGCTACCAAAAAGGTTCAGCGGAAATCTGTGTCGTTCGGAACTCTTTGAACTTCCTCTCTGGTGGGGGAGTGTGTAGTGAATACTCTTATTTTAGTTTCAAGTTAAATGTTAATTTTACCGTCTTGAATTTCGGAATAGTATAAATTCATTTTAAATTAGTTACCCCATTATAATTCAATTGTGAACCACATTAATACTAATTTTATGTATACTATATTATTTTATTGTATGTAAACATAATTAATTATATATCACAATTGTCAGTTAATTATTTATATTCAAATATTTATTTTAATCTAATGCCATGTCCATTTTACAAATAAATAATAGAAAACCAAAGGTTATATTTTCCACCTTTGGTACTGTCGTAGTTTCGCCTAACGGACTCAATACGGCTAGTGAGATAATCACTGGTTGGCACTTAACTAGCGGCAGTGCTTATGGCTACATCATCCAGGTTAACCTATACCGGATAGATGCGCTACGGTCCCAAGCCGTAGCTTGCCTAGGCCAACGACGACGACGACGTAAACCCAACATACTGAACAGAGACACCGTCGTTTAACATCCTTGATCAAACGGGAAGCGATGTTGCGACGTGACTACACAATATCCCTTAATATTGTAAATTATTGATCATGTATTGAAATTTTGATCTCATTAATTAACAGCTTTATGTACTTTATTAATTTTCCTTCCGCTTTTTCGTCTGAACAAAAATATTCATCATTTTTAAGCAAAATGTATTTATTGTTTTAGGCAAATTGTATTAAAAACGTCCATATTTCATATCAGTGAAATAACTAGACTGATTCCATTATAATTCCTATTTTTATATTGATGTATATGCATAGATACTATTAAATTAACTTAAAAATAAATTATTGCTCGCTTTACTTTCAATGTTTTACGTATCTAATGATTGACCAGCATCCGTAGCTCAGTGGGTATCACTATTTCATTGTAGGCGAGGTGAAGACACTGAGGTTGGGGGTTCGAATCCCGCAGATGCTGTTATTATGAATAGTACAGGAGTTAAAGCATTGGGCCACATCATTAGCTGGTCTGAGTACTATATATTTCCTCAAAAGCAAAGGTAAACTGTTATTTTACTGATTTAAATAAGACAGTTCATCCTTTTACCGTCTGTGAAGTTATTTGTTCCGTAAATACCTCGTTACTTTTTTTACTGTCTCCCGTTAGACTGTAATATATATTTGCGTGTTTTCTGCTTCTATAAAGACGGTCAAATTAAGAACGTCAGCAGAAGCATCACAGATAATAGTGGTAAGGTGTTTCCTCTCGTCTGAATTATCAACGAAACAGAATATGTATTATTTGGCCCTCAAAAGATGTAAATCTGCCTTCGCTCTCGCAGTTACCAAAGTTTCTCTCGAAATTTCTTTTCCAGCCAACAGAAGCGAGCGGACCTCTGTCGCGTCCTTTAAAATGGGATCATTCAAACCCATTCAATTATCACCCAATTTTCTACGATTGCTTTACCCATCCCTAAGAGTAGTCGAATCAGTCACGAATATAAAATTAAGCTCATTCACCTTTAGTTAATAGGAATTCAGGTCTACTTTTTCTTCGTATTAATCAGTCTTTCATCCTCTATTTGATATACAACTTATATTCCTATCAGATATACAACTAAATCATTTTTAGTTAGCACTACACGGATTTTCCCGCTCGCAAATATAGAGGATGAACCATAAGTCGCTTTACCTTCGTATTATGATGAAACTCACTTCGGTAAAGCGACTTACGGCCCACCCTGTATTTTGAAAATAGTATAGGGTGGATGCGCGAAGACTGCAGTAAATAGCATTACTGGAAACCAAAACATAAAATTAATAAAATAATAAGCATTTCAAATAAAATTCCTAGTTTGGCACGTCGCCGTGGCATTGGCTCTCTCGTCTTCCGTGAATTGGTATAATAATATCCGTTGTTCCATAAAGCGCACTAAACTGCGTAATTTTTCCGAATCCATAGTCGACCGATCGAATCTTGTGATCGTCGAGCGTGTCTTTACGGTCCAGCCACCGAGCTCAGCACTCATGAATTTCCACGATCATTTATTCGAACTGTGAGTCACTCTACTGTACAGTATATACCTTCTTCCACTTTAAATTTTCACAAGGTCTTTTTCAATTCCTCTTTGATGTTATGCAGGGACCCCTTTCGACGACTGAACCTTAATTATTAAATAGAAAAATACATTCATAGCGTAAATAAAAATGAGAATCTGTGGACTTATGAAGGTCAGTAAGTCAATACCTCATCTACGCTGCTGCCGCTTCAGCACAAACAGTCCCAAGCCAAAGAAAGGTGAACGAAGAACTAGTATATGTAATGAGTCTTACGGTCTGTATGGGAGAACGCTTCGCAGTAAAGATTCGACACTTTTCAAACGCAAGAAAATTTTCTTGTAACTATGTCTAGCAAAGAAGAATGATCCCCGTTTTTCGCTGCCTAAGAAGTCTACATTATCTTTTTGTTTGCTGTATGTACAATAATGACCATCTTATATATATATATATATATATATATATATATGGGTGATAATTCACAATTTTGACGTGAATTTTATTAATGAGACACAACCCGCAAAGAAAATTAAAAACGATTCTGAGCGCTTTCGTCTCTTACAAGACCTTTTCAAGGAATAAGTTGGTCTTTTAGAGAAGGAAGCGTTTTCATTTTCTTTGAGAGTTGTATCATATTTTAATATAAAGACGATGTATCGAAAGTCCGTTCTCATGGGTGTCCTGTCAGTTATATGTTATTCCATGAACGACACCCTGATTCGGTGATTTGGCAATAACGTGTCAGGTTGTCGTTCATGGAATAACTGACACTCTGAGACAAATTCTTCAAAGTGAATTGGAATGCTATTGTCACTCGGTCAAGTACACACAGTCAAAAACCAAATATCCCTCAATAACAACAAAAGAAAGTTTGCAAAGTCCGACCCTCCACCGAAAAATACCGCGTGACTACCGTAGACTCTTCAAAAAGAAGTGCAGTCTATATTCCAAAATAAATTTTGCCACAATTAATGGAATGGAAAAGCTACTGGCTACATTCAAGCACGTGAATGACCATCTTTCCGCATTCTATGAAACTGAACGGAGAAAGAAGGAACGATGAAGTACATTCAATTAAGTAAAATCTGCAAATTTTTCTGTAAATTTGACTAAAATAAAATTGGTTGAAGACATACTGTACCACTTCAAGTCAAAGAGGAAGAAGTAATCTTGAAAAGATGGTGAAATTTTGGACTACGGACCTAAGTTTGTTTACTCTACACCAAGTGAAGAGGACAAGGTAAACAACACTGACCATTTCTTCTTCTCTTCCCTCCTCCTTTATCCCACCACTATATCGCTACCCTCAGACATCATCTTTACTGAAGCAGACTTCCTGAAGGCCATGAGCTTGATCTCACCGACGGTCGCCCCTGGTCCCGATGGATTCTGTGCATTCTTCCTAAAGAAGGAGTTGCACCCTCATTTGCATTTTTATGAATGGAGTCCCTGAACACTAGAGAAACGCTCGACAGAATCAACTGCGTCACAGTCACCTCGATATCTAAGGGTGGTGATAAGATCCTCCCCAAGAATTACAACCTGGTGACACTGACAAGCCACCTCACAAAATCTTTCGAGAAAGTAGTAAAGCTACAACTGGGAAACTTCTCCGCAAATGTAACTTGTTCAAGTGAACTCAACACGGGTTCAGATAAGGTAGATCCACACTTACTCAATCGACATTGGTGCAGTATACCAAAGCGTTCGATAAGTTCGATATTTTTTGCAAGATGTTTAGGAAAAGTGGGATAGTGGGTGGCTATATTTTTGGCAAAAGAGGAAATAAGTCGTTATGGTCAACGGTACCATGTCTGACCCAGTGAGAACCAAATCAGGTGCCATCCAGGACTCAATCCTGGGCCGCATCCTCTTTTTCATACTCATCAAACAACGATGTGGGGATGAATCACTCCTCCCAAGGTACTTTGCCGATGACGAAAGAGAGGACGAAAAGTGACAAAGGTAACGCTGGGCAACTACTTCAGAGGGACTTTACACCGTTTATCAATGAACAGATAAATAATGGTCACTACGTGACCTTGGTGTTACCAAGTATGAGGGCCACTTTCAAAACCCTATCACAACGTAGTCACCAAACTAGCAAAATGTTAGGATGGGTTCTCACAACTTACTCCTCCAAGGAAGAGACTGCTTCTTCCACTTCTATAAACAAATTGTACAGGGCAATCTCGATTACCGCTGTCCACTATAGTCTTTTTCTGATGCTACAAGCATTACTAAACTAATTCGAAGGTCTTTTATGAATAATTTCTACGACCTCTCCGGAATCGGACAACTGTACTCTAGAACCCACCTCCGCCCCTTCAGGATCTATAGTCTCGAAAGACAAGTAGAGGTACCAATATCTCCGAGAATCTGATACAATGAGAAATGAAAAAACTTACATTATTACACACGTATATATGTTAATTCTCAACCCTGGGTTCAGGTGCTCGCTATAACCTAGGGACAGGCTTTCATGTAATCGTGCCGCACGTCTAAGAATGTTCTTATATGAGTGAAGATGTTGCTGATGAGGAATCTCCTCTACGAAAAGACATGACTTTTCGATGAACTACCTTAGAGCTGCATACTGCATCAGCCAGTGCCACCAGCCGAAACCTCAACGATTTTAGTTTTCAAGTCGAAGGTGGACGAGAAGAGTGCCAGATGAACCAACAGTGCCAGGACTGGGAAGAACGGCGACCTCCGACTGACTGTTGAAGCAAATCAAGTATTTTCAGTAAAGAGTGGGATCCGTGCTAGGGCAGATCGAAAATGAGGTTTTTAAACTTTTTTTCGAAATTCAAATATGGCTAGTGCGGAAAATATGTGAGTGCTATAGATAATGACTGTGCATAAATATTAATCCTGCGAAATTATATCTTCAGGTGCCACAAAGCCGTCGAAAAAAGTGAAATATAATGATTTTCTTATATTCTGCATTAGTACAATAACTGAAACTTACTTGTTATTATTATATATTAAGTGTTCCAATTACCAAAATAGTTACTGAATTACGCAGCTCTTAGTTTATTTAGATCAATGTTCTTTTGATTAATGATCTAAATAATCCAGAACTCACCACGAGGAGGTGGCTGCGTGTCGAGCTCCACCCATGCCCTCCCAACCACCCATCCTTGCGCATGTTTTTTTCTATTAACGTTTTATTTAAACTTTATATTCAACTTTACTTTCGAATGATGGCATTTTTTTACGTGACTGAAGTGTTGATCTTATGAAGCCATCTCGCGCGTTCAATCCAAATACTTTTGATGATGCTTCAGTCACTAATTTTACCATTCTTTCTACTACTTGTGTATGACAAGGGAATTTCTCGAATGGAGGGGTACTCTTGTTTTCTATGAATTCTTCAATCTCATTTTCTGTCAGGTGTCTTGTCACCTGTGACAAGACACCTGACAGAAAATGAGATTGAAGAATTCATAGCTTCAAATTGAATAACAGGTACTGTGAAACGCCTCACAACTTTTTCCTTGTTTGTTTGCCTTGCTTTCTTTATTCGCCTCCACGCTAATTCTCTTATGGCGCTGCGGTCATCATGAATCATTGATGCTAGAATATTTTCTGGATTTGCAAAAAATGCATTTCTTTGTATGACAGGGTTTACAATATCCTTTACTTCGTCATTCAGTGTTCTTGTTAGTTCAATAGTTTTGAAAACATGTTTTGAGCCATTGACAAAAGACGTACTTTGCTTAATAGAAAACCACATTGGGATGTAGACCTTCATTATAAAAGAAGCAATGTTCATGAGGTTCTCAGATGGACTTACAGTTGAAACGTATAGACGAAGCAAACGATTTGCTGTAGTCAGCCATCGTGAATGTGCCATTTTGCCTGGACTACGATGAGCAAGATCTGGAGAGCAATATCCCTTTGTTATGGCCTGATGAATATCAATTAGATATTTTTGGTCGGTGCTAAGATCTTCACAGTCTACAGTTGGTTCCTCAGCATCAATCCTTTCAAACTCGACAATAGGAAGACTCTCACAGTTCTCTAATTCCCTGCCAATAGGACCGGTGAATCCGCGGGGGCCAGATGTTTTTCCATCCAGCTTTGCAACTAAATGGCGTAATGGCAATTCATTGGCATGGAGCTGGCACACTAAATGTTGAACTGGCTTCTTCAGCTTCAATTCTATAAGCCTTTAACGCCTCCCTTTTCTCCAGTGTTGACTGCTGCACCATCGCATCCAATGGCAACAAGGTTTTCCAGGTTCATGTCATTATTTCCAATATACTCAAACATTCCTTTGCATATTTCTTCAGCTGATCCAGAATTCACAGAATAATGGCCCAAATAATCTGAACCAGGTTCTCTCACTAAAGTGATATGTTCTTCTGTTACCTTCTTCTGATATACTTTGGACTCTTTTTTTTCTTGGAAGAGTGTAGAATCTTTTCGACCATCAAAATAGATTCCTCTGATTGGGACCTGATTTTGATCTTTCATAATTTCTGATCTCTTCTTTTGTCTTTCTCTTCTGATTTTACTCCTATCCACTACTTCAGATGTATTGTCAATAGAAACTTCTCCAATATCTTGCAATACTGCACTAACAATGAATGCTGCAGCTCGATCTGAAACTGCAGTCCTGTCACAAGCAGTAGCCACTGAAGGTAGATTTGTAGTTTTCCTTTTCTTGAATAATTGTTCTTCAGGTTGTTCGAGCTTTCTCTTCGAGCTAACTGGCTCTGGAAATGTATCGTCTGATATTTCGCCAGATTCACTTTCACTATTTGATGTCGATGATGATAATTCAACATTTGTATCCTGCAATTTCTCCTGTGAAGATTCTTTGGTGAGCCTCACAGCTTCTTTTTGCTTTCTTAGCAACGTAGATGCTTTTTTCTTTGAGAGTGTAATATCTACTCTATCAATAAACAGTTTTCTTTCACTCCTTTGATCTAAGAGGAACGTCACTTCTTCCTTTGGAACCGTTTTTTCTTTGGGACAAGAACATTGTGTTAGTACTTTGCACTTGCACGCTGCAATGTCAAAAAGTTTCGTGTGTGCTTCTTTTTTGAACATATCAATCTTTGCTTTGTAAGCTTCAGAATTTTTTCTGCTTTGGTATGGCTTCATAATGACACGATACTTTTCGTGGTAGCTTCTGAACATTGTTTCAATTCGCCTGTCTGACAGAATTGGGACGGAAGCACTTTCCCAAATTGTTTTCAATTTATCAACAACTTGTTCTAATATTTGAGATATTGAAGGATCTTTATTAGTATTATGTTTCAAATCGTTTCTTACAAACAAGTAATATTTAAAAACTCCTTCGTATGTAGGAAGATTCCTGTGCCACAAATCTTCCCCCATACCAAACATGGGGCACTCAGTTGAGGCCCTGGTTGATTTTGCACAAACTCGAGACATTTTGAAAGTATACAAATCTGAAAAAGAAAGAGCTAATATCAATTATACGTTAATTTCAGTTAATAGTACATGGCAAACTTAGGGCAACACAATACAGAAATGCAAAATATATAAGAAATATAGTTTAGACTATCTGAGTAACGCCAACAACAGAACACCCACCTGCTACGAGAGCGACAGCTACACTGAACCGAGGTACTCACGTGACAGCTGAGTGAGCTGACTATAGAAAACTGTTTTTAGAGAATAGAAACTTTTTTTAAAGGTTGACTGAGCTATTTTTATACAAGTGTGAATAAATTCTTGTCTATTGTGCATCGTGGACTCTTCTGTAATTATTGGTTAAAATCTGCTTTTTTCAATTTTTTTCAATATTGAAGGTCATTGTGGCACCTGAAGATATTAATGTTATGATTTTAAATTTATACCAGCTTATTTCCTCACTACTCCACACATTTTCCACACTAGCCAATTTGAAAATTCGAAAAATGAGTTTTTCACTCCGCCCTAATCCGTGCTCCATCAAAGCCCTGCCAGTGATAGCGTTTGACCTGTCATTTTGTAAATGGATCTCAAAATACATATAATGTAGGTGAAAATATTTCGTTCTGCAATTGTAGTTAATTTTGTAAGGTAATTTTAGATTATATATGAAGAAACGTAGTCACTGTCAGATATAATAATACAATAATAATAATAATAATAATGATAATAATAATAATAATAATAATACAGAGTTTCCTGTATTTACTTTAGAAGGTCAGACTAAGGAAAATTGCAATGAAAAAATATGGATTCATGACTTCCGCAGCAGCTACATACACGTCAAACACGAGATGTTTCTTCTTAAATTTGAAACAAAAACCTTTCGATTTAGTGTCGAATATTTATGGTTATGTGTCGCATATACAGTATATATAATAGATGCATCTTTAAAATATAAAAAGGAATGGTAAAAGATGGTAAATACGTTACATTTCAATATAAAAAGTCAAAATTCTATTTTTTCAAAATCTAATATTAAAAAATAATAAAACATTGACGTATATTTTTATTTCATGTAAATATTTGTTCCCATGACAAAAATCTGAAATAAAATAATATAAAAATTTGCATGTTATATTGTTGTTGGAGCATGAAAGAATTTAACCAGAATTACAGAAATGAATTTCATATCTCAACTTTTGGTAGCAAGAAATCTGCGTGGAACTTTTTTAATTAGTTTTCCCTTTAAAAAACGATTCGTTTTCTTTTTTACCTTTTTTTTAAGCTTTTTATTTTTATTTCTTCTTTTATCTTATTTTAGTCTTTTTATCATTTAAATTATCACCATTTTTTTTTCAAATTTACTGTTTTATGTTACAGGTAAACTTTTTAATAACTTGGGTAATGTACATTATTTTTTTTATCATTGTAAGTAAAACTATTTTCTTGGTTCGTTCATTTTAGATTTTTTAATGAAATATAATTTCATTAACGTTATTCCCAGCTTTATTTAGATGAATTTCACAATTAAACACGTGAAACGAATGAGTGATGCAAATCCACAAGGAAAAAGAAAAAATTATTCCAAGTTCTTTTGTGTATTCAGTAATGCACCTCGTCAGAGAATGACGAGGTGTACTGCTGAATAGAGGAAAGGCCTTGGAATCATTTTTTCCTTTTCCTTGTGAGTTTGCAACATATAATTATTAAGGTGGTCCAAAAAAATGAAAATGAAAAATATATTTCTCATGACATTTGCCCATATTCCACAACCACTACTGATGTTGAAAATAAAACTAGATCGATTCATGCATATTTAGAGATGGCGCAACTCGAAGCCTTAGTATCATTATACATTATACAGTACAATTTGGGGTGGCAAATTTCTTCAAATTTGCGCCACCTGTAAATATTAATGGATTTAGCTCAAAATCTGGTCTGGTCTTTTTATATAAGAAATGAGAAAATGCATCAAGAGCTCTTATTTGTGCATTTTAATTTTTTACCATATATGTATGTGGCTCACCCTAATATGCTGTATATACACAGTATACACGATACAACTCAGAATGGTCACCTGAGAAACTTTTATGTTACAGAGACTGCGCATGAAACAAGAAACTCTTCGGGGAAAATTAAATCATGACCCGGTCATGAACCCGTTGCTCACGTTGGAGTTCCATCACGAAAAAAAAACTTTAGTATTTGTCATTTACCATTATTTATTCAGACTATAGTGGATTTAATTTTCCCAGAAGAGTTCCTTGTTCCATGCATGGTCTGTGTGTAACATTATATATACGAGTATTAGGGATATACGGTCCAGAGCTGGGCACTTCCGCAAACACTTCCGCAAACCGCAAATTCCGCAATTGCGGAAGTATGTTTTTCGTTTGCGGATTTGCGTTTGCGGCAAAGTCATCGCAAATTAGTGAATTTGCGTTGCGGAACTAAGACCGCAAACGCAAATCTTTCCGCAAATTTCCCACGTGGCCACTGGCCAAGCCCGCTAGTGCTGTGACGCTGCTGTCACTGGCCGCCAATTGGCTGGCAGGCAGTGTTAACTTAATTTAACTTGTGTAATGTAATGTGTGTACAGTTACTACAGTTACAGTACAGTCTTCTCTAACGTGTCTACGTCTCAAAATTTATGAAATTCAAATGATTAAATTTATTATTTAATTTATTTAATATTTACTTGCAGATGTTTTTGTTCAATATAATATATCAATATATGTAGTATTTTTATTTCTTCTACAATAGTGATTTATTGTAATAAATTATTTAGCCTTGTTTTTAATAAAAACAAGGCTAAAACATTAAACATTAAAAAGATATAAAAACTTTTTATACCTCTCTAATGTTTTGGATACTTTTTATAGTTAAAATTGCGATTGCGGAATTTGCGGTTTGCGGAAGTGTTTGCGGAAGTGCCCAGCACTGTAAAAATTGGAAATATGGTTTGCGTTTGCGGATTTGCGTTTGCGGCACCAAAAATGGCAAGAAGTTTGCGGATTTGCGGTTGCGGAAGGTAAGGTTTGAGTTTGCGGATTTGCGATTGCGGAAGTGATTTTGAGTTTGCGGTGCCCAGCTCTGGATATACCGAATACTAAAACTTACCGAATACCGAATATTTGGTGCAAAACTATTCGGCCGAATACCGAATTCCAAATATTAGTTTTATTTGGGTTATTGGGCGTCACTATAAAAAATTGAAGCCTTTATCAGTTTGACAGCACATGGAATTAATAGTAAATGTGAGTAAAAGCAGCTTTTTTTAGCCACCAAAAATCTGCCAGATCCCCATACTCCTGAAAAATTTGCAACTGCATTGACTTTTATATTGCAAGAATGGTCAATAAAGAGCGATCGTGTGCATGCAGTTGTGCACGACAATGGCTGTAATATTACTAAAGCTGTTAGCGTTCTCAAAATTACTCCCCTTGCTTGTGCAAATCATACTTTAGCACTTGCAGTTGATGAAGCCCTTCTTAGCCAGAAGTCTGTTTCAGAGATATGTGCAATTGCGCGCCCAATCTGTTGCATTTTAATTATTCATCTCCAGCCTTTGACAGACTTAAGGAATTCCAGAAGCAACATAATTTACCCGAAAACAAACTTATAAGAGACGTTATCACCCAATGGAACTCTACTGTACATTGTATATGTTACAACGACTTCTTCAACGAAAAACTGCGGTTGTTGCATACGCCTCGGACTATGACATACTGTAGCAACCTTCAATAATCATCAGTGGACTCTAATTCAGTGTATTAGTGGGCCGGCTAAACATTGAAAAGTCCTCTAGGAAAAACTTAACGGCGTTTTTGTTAATAGCAGACACCCACCTTAGATAAATAGTATTGAGGATGCCAAACAAGATGTGGGTGGATGCCACTCTCAATTTTGGGTTTGAAGGTCCCATACAAGGTTACAAAAGTCAAATTCTGAAAAATTCCGAATTTTTGCATTTCAGTGGTGGCTGTATGTAACAACGTGTTTAAAGGTGTACATTAGCACATAAAGCATATTTTTGTGATTTTATGGATAATAATTGAATGTAACTATGACTCTGGATGTCTTTATTTCCATTAAAACTACATTTAGCATGCTGGGTGAGGTGCGCATGTGCCTACTACTACCATAGTACAAGTAATAGCATACTTTCACATGTTGAATATTTTCATTGCACTGGCTGGCCAGACATTGGTTTGGTATATGCAATTAAAAGAGTGCAGACAGTACCAGCTGGTAAAGTAATAATAATAATAATACTGCTAAAGGATGGGTATGTTTCGAATTGTTTTAATATATCTGTGGCTACTACATACTGTCATTCCCACTTGTCTTTGCAGATAGGGAGCTCATCAGCAATGGACCCTGTAGCTGTCATCAAGCGCAAGAGGAAACGTCAGGATATCAGTGAGGATTGTTGCTTCTTCTGCCAAAGCAGCGCTGGTGACCTGCGCACAGCATCAGCAGACGGAAAAGCAAGAACTATGACTGTGGGTGATGAGAGAAAGAACCTGGGAGATACCTACTATCTTGATGTTTTACAAAGACTGGAAAGTCATTCCAAGGATGATTTCACTGCATTGGAACTCAAGTGGCATAAATCATGCAACTCTTTATTCACCTCTGAAGGCAAACTCAAAAGGCTGCGAAATCAGCAGCAGACCATGGGTGCATCGGCGACCACAAAAAGTGTAGGCTCTCGGGCTTTTCCCCCAAAGCGTAGATGTTCAACACCAGTGATTGACTGGACCCTCTGTATGTTTTGTCAAAAGAAGACCACAAAGAAACTGCACAGGGTGGAGACAATGGAGAAGTCAGATGACTTGATCCAGCGTGCCAAACACGAACCTGTCATGAGCATAACGTTGTCAGCGGTGAGTGATGTCATTGCAGTTGAAGACTGCTATCAGCTGGCATGTTTGGTGACATTTGAGAGACGCACTAGAAAACAAGCGGTGTCAGAGGAGCAGCAAGGGCCTGAAAATGAGTGCATGACAAAGCTGTGCAAAGACTTGACAGTAGGCCTGTCTCGTGGTCACGTATACGACATGGGAGACGTCTGGGACAGATACGAGAGTATGTCTAATGACACCGGCATCACCGTGAAATACTCCAGGAGGACAACGTTCTACGAAGATGTTCAAAGGCTGCTTGGATCAAACGCCAGCTATGTATGCCCATTGTCAAGGGGCCCGTTGCTGATTTACCCTGGAGAGAGCTCAGATTTCATCATCTCCAAAGCACTGGCTGAGTCTTGTGGACAAGGTCCCGTCACCGCTGAGTCAGAGTCTACTGAAGATGAAGATGCTGATGTCCTCATGTGTGCCACTAGCAGCATATTCCAAGATATGGTACACGTGGCTCTGAAGGTTCGACAAGATCTTCTTGAAACTCCTGGACATTCCGAGACATGGCAAGGTCTTGATCAGGAACATGTTGATTGCGTCATACCCGACAGTCTGTACCTGTTTCTACGATTGCTCTTTGGGGGAATGGATGCTGTGGATGAGGGAAGTGAAGAGGACCAGAAAGTGAAGCAGAGTGTGTGTAGCATTGCCCAGGACATAGTCTATGCAGTCTCCAACCGACGAAAGTTGACACCAAAGCATGTGGGCTTGGGTCTTACTCTGCACCAAGCCACCCGCTCAGAAGCACTCCTAGATCTGTTCCACGCGGCAAATCACACTATTGGTATCGACACTGTAAGAAAGATAGACACCACCATCGCTCAGAACATCATGGAGAGGTATGCTGAGAATGGATGTGTCTACATCCCTGACACCATCGTCAAAGAGAGAATGATTCACTGCTCTTGTGACAACATAGATGTCTTGGAGTTAACCTTAGACGGGAAGAACACCTTCCACAGTATTCAACTGATGGTATGGCAGAGAGGCCCACCCTCCACAGCAGAGTCATGGTCAAAAGGGTGGCAAGCACAAGAGATCGAAATCTATCAAACCTGATGACCTCCAGGAGTTCCAAAGGCTGGACCAAGCTACCCTCCCATCTGGCAAGAGGCTATCTCCTCCTGGCTACGACACTGATATAGACGACTTGTCACATGAATCTGAGAGGGACTTGGCCTGGGTGGTGTCACGCATCCATGATGAAGCGATGTCCGTTCCAAGCTGGGGAGCATTCAATCAATCTGTCAGCACTGCGGATCCACCAGTAACGACCGCCGGGATGTTGCCAATCCTGCAGGCACCAGCAGATGACAATGACACCATGACCACCGTCCTCAATCGTTTCATGGCCATTTCTGAGTATGTCAGCCAGAGGTACACCATCATCACTGTTGATCATCCTCTGTACAGCAGGGGTAAGGAACTAGTCGGGGCAAACTCGGAATTTGCCAACGTGGTCTTGCTCATGGGAGGCCTCCATATCTGCTTCAACTTTCTGAAAGCCATTGGTCAACACATGGAAAGTGTGGGACTTGATGACTTATGGACAGAGGCAGGTGTGTATGCGGCTAACACCACTGAGACAATGCTGGACGGCAAGGCCTACTACTAAGCTGTGAGAGGTCACCAGCTGACGTATGAGGCACTGTGGCGCATCAAGTGGCAGATGTTTGAGTCATGGCTGGCTGAAACTGGCAACGGAGATGAGAACGTCAAACAGCTTGCCCTCAATGTTGCTTCGCTTTTCAAAGACAGAGCTGACATAGATGAGATGCGCGATGCTGTTGACAACTTCTCAAACGTTTTGGCAGATGAGAAATTCCACAGTCTCATGGAGGAATTCAATGACCAGCACTCTGAAAATCCCAACTTCATGCTGTGGTCATCCTACATGGAAATGGTAGAGATCCTACTGGCCTTCATCAGAGCTCAGAGAGATGGCATGTGGAGTCTCCACATAGAAGCCTTTGCTGCAATGCTGCCTTAGCTAACTATCTATGACGACACAAACTACGCACGTTGGGGGTCCGGTCTACTTGGCTGATATGAGAGGTCTTGAGAAGTCAGCACTAGAAGTTCATGCAGAGTTCTGTTATGGGAACTTTGTCGTCAAGAGGACGGCGAAGCACTTCAACCAAGTTCCAGCTGATCAGGCAACCGAATGGATAAATCGTACATGCAAGCTGCACAATGGTATCATCGGCATCACAAAGAATGACCAAGCAAGAGACAGGTTTTGCATCACATGGTCAGAGCGGTCACGCATCTCTCAAGACACAAGATGCCTCTTCAATCTTTAAGATAGTGATGGGGAAGTCATCTTCACTCGGGTTGACAGTCTGCCTTCTCGCACTAGGCATAACACTCATGATGTCATGAAGCTAATTCAGCAGTTGAAGCAGTTTGACGTCTTCAGAGTTCACATGAGTGAAGCAGGAGATACAAATGCCGCCACTAACATCTCACTTGTTTCACTGGCAACCAAAGACACTGCACCCACAGATGTTGTGGAGAACTTGCTGACAGCTCAGGAGCGAGGAAAGCAGCATGTAATCGGCTTCATGAAGGCGAGACTGATTGAACAGATAGTAGGCTTCCATGAAACGATGAAGAAACATCGGTCGAAAACCTTCGCTGATGTGTACAAAGCTACAGTTTCCACCAAGCAGAACATGCAAAAGACCATCAAAGCTGACAGAAAGCTACTACAGCGGCTCCTGAATGCCGCGACCACAGGTCGCATGGTGGAGATGGTCAACGTCTTGAAGCATGAACTGTCCCCAGTCCCATTTACTCTGGCGAAGGCAGGAGGAGAGATGAATTCGACATCGAAGTCTGAGCTAATGAACATCCTGATGGCTCAGCAGACCATAAGCTCAGAGATTCCAACCTCTGATCTGAAGACCTGTGTGACGATAGATGGCCATGCACTCATCCAAGCTCTTGGCAAGCCTGGCTGCTGTCGGACATTCGGCGACTATGCTGAAGTGTTCTTCAAGGCCGTGACGAGTTATTTCAATGAACACACAATAAAAGTTGATGTCATCTTTGAATGGTACGCAGGGGAAGGATCGATCAAAGCAGTTACCAGGACAAAGCGTGCAAGAAAAGAAATCGATTCGGAAAGTCATTGATGGCCCACACGTTTCACTGCCTGAAGTGTGGAAAAACTTCATGGCCCTGGGTACAAACAAGGCTGACCTAGCCTTGTTTCTGTCTAACGTCATCACTGAGAAGGGCAGAGATCTTCAAGAAAGATGTCAGCTGGTGACAGGGGGTGGCTTCTCTGAAGCCACTGAAGTACGGTCAACCAGGCGATATGACGTTCCGCTGCATAGCAACCATGAAGAGGCGGACACTAGGCTCATCCTTCACTCATGTGATGTAGCGTCCCAGGGCTATGAACGAATACTGGTAGTGTGCAGAGATACTGATGTAATGGTGCTGCTGATTCACTTCGTTTGCACCAAGGTCGCTGAAGTGTGGATGCTGTGCGGAACGGCCAAGAACCGAAAATGCTACCCCGTGCACGATGAATTCGAGTTTGTCGCCCCCAGTCAGGGACAACCTGGTCAGCTTCCGCGCTTTGACCGGGTGTGACACAGTCTCGTCCTTCAGTGATCATGGAAAAAAGAAGTGTTGGAAGGTGTTCAGTGACCACCCACTCCTGCTGCACGCCATTGGTCGAGATGGGGATATCGCAGATGTTGAGAAGTTTGTGTGTCATTTGTATGGCACCCCAGAATAACACAGTTGATGACGCCAGAGTTCACCTTTTTGGGAAGGCCAAGAAGACTCTGGAAATGCTCCCACCGACAAAGGATGCCCTAGAGCTCCACGCCAAGCGGGCAAACTATCAGGCCAAACTATGACACCAGACTGACAAAGAGCACGTAGATGTTGGAGATCCGGTGGACACTTCAGCCTGGAAGTTGGAGGATGGGAGCCTCTTACCAGTATGGACAAGACTTCTTCCAGTCCCTGAAGCCTGCCTGGAGCTTGTTGCTTGTGGTTACAAGAAAAAGTGCAAGATAGCTTGATGCAACTGCTTCAGGAAAAGGATGAAGTGTACGACAGCTTGTGGTTGTGACGACAGCGGTTGCTGTAACCCAGCTGGACAGTAGATTTATGTCTCTCTTCCGGGCTGAAATCGAGAGAAGTGGGAATGTGCTGTAAGGAACTAATAATTCTGTTCTTAAGTGATTGCAATCCACACAATTGTGACTGTCAGTGCAGCATTTCGGTGCTGTTCATCACGAAACGTGAACTTGTAGATGTTACTAGTACGTAAACTCTATAGTTATGGGGCTATATTTACTGTTTTGTGATTTAGTTGTGATAATTCTGTTACTGTGAGTACTTAATTCATGCCATCAAACTTATTAGGCACTAATCATGTTAAAATAAATTGTTTTGACAAACAGACTTGCTCAATGTTTTTTTTCCGCCAATTAAAATAAAAAAATCACAAATTTTTAGCACAATTTCGGTCGTGATTTACTTGAATTTGACCTTGAGTTGGTAATTCGGATGGAATAAGCGTGTCATCATACTTCTTTATCACTAAATGTGGCAAAATGAAATATTTGGTCAAACCAATTGGCTCAGAATATTTTTTTTTAAATTAAAATTAGAAAATATAATTTTTTGCACAGTTTGACCTCGAAAATGACCTTCCAAGCCAAAAGCGAGAGTGGCATCCACCTGCATTTTATTCCTCACCCACAGGTACATTGATTTAGCATGGGTGCCAGCTATTAACAAAAAACGCCGCTCAAAGTCGATTTTTGAATTTTGGCCGGTCCACTATATTGTAAAGCTTCTTAGTCAATGTGAAAAATTAACGAATGACTTTTCCTCTGATTCTTCTTGTCTTCACATGGTCTTTATATGGTGTCTCCCGATGTAACAGGTGTCGTGGTATTTTTGCCTAACATAACTTATAATGCAGGTGTTCATACTATGAAAAACGATTTAATAGAAAATTTGCAGAATCGTTTCAGGCAATGGAAGGCAGACATTACTCGCATGATTTCTCACGTTTTAGATTCTCGTTTCAAATTTGCTTGCAAAACAGTGCCTGAGTATGTAAAAAATGAGATAATCATTATGTCTGCATCACCTAACGCTAGTCTTGCTCGTAATATAAACAACCTATGGCGATGAAGCAACTGATTTTGTTTCACGAGAAGATCAAGAACCTTTGAAAAAGAAGCCAAAGGTTAATTTATGGAGTTATTTCGATGAGGCTGTGCCTCCACCTATCAAAAATAGTCAGAAGAGTTATCAAAAAGAATTAGACATCTATTCAAAGGAGCCACGAGTCAGTCGCGACACGAACCCTCTTGACTGGGGTCGTCATAATGGTGAAAGATTCCCGAAACTACTGAACAGCTGGGTTTTGCTGTGCGACGCCTGACGTCATCGGGTCTCGATCCTGGGTCCGATGGATTCGTAGTCAGCGATGCTAACCACTACACCACCGAGGCGCATATATATATATATATATATATATACCCTTGGTTAGCTTCCGCCCGAATTGTTCATCCTGACGAAGGTCAAGCTTTTCACTCCACCTTAGACCTACAGTTTAACGTGGAATCCGAACCACGCCCCATCAGCAGCCAGCGTCTTAACCACTAGGCCACCTAGGGTACCCATTTATCTACCAACCACTTTATTTTATTGTGTGGGAGGATGAACAGCTGGGTTTTGCTGCGCGCCGGTTGCCGTCGGGTCTCGAACCCGGGGCCGATGGATTCGTAGTCAGCGACCCTAACCACTACACCACCGAGGCGCATATATATATGCTGCAAACCCAAAGGCCTTGGAATCGTTTTTCTTTTCCCTTGTGGGTTTGCAGCATTCATTCATTCCACGTGTTTAATGTGAAATTCATCCCATATATATATATATGGGATATATATATGGGATATATATATATATCACATATATATCACTAAGGCACTATTTTGTAATTAATTTTTTCTCAATTTATATTTATATTTATTTTTATTTCTTTATTTTTCTGTGACCATATAAATGTTGGCTCCTCCCACAATTTTTTTTTCTATGCTTACTATATATATGTATATATGTATATATATATATATATATATATATGTATATATATGTGAATATGTATGTATGTATGTTTATTTTTGTAACCTATATATTGCCTTGATCTGTCCTTTCACTCCAGTGTTCCTGAGGATGTCATTAGACGAAAGCGCTTGAGCACCCCTTTGTGTTTCTTTTTTCCTTCGTGGTTTTATTCATCATATATATATATATATATATATATATATATATATATATATATATATATATATATATATATATATATATATATTTATTTATTTATTTATTTATTTATATATATATATATATATATATATATATATATATATATATATATATATATACAGTGTGTGTGTATATATATATATATATATATATATACCAGCCTTGAAATATGTAGCATTGTCAGTCCAAACTGTCTTGGGTACTGAATGTCGTGCACAGAATCTCTTAAAGACAGCAACAAAAGATTCTGCTGTAAGGTCCTCCACAACATCCAAATAAACAGCTCGTGAGGCAGCACATGTAAACAGTACAATGTACATTTTTTGTTCAGTGTCACCCACCCCTACAGTCAATGCTCCTGTATAGTCAATGCCTACAGTCTCAAAGGGTCTGTTGAGAGTAACTCTCTCCTCTGGCAAAGCAGGAGGATTTGGTTTCCTATAGGGCCTAGCATGAATACGCCTACATGTGACACACTCACTCAGGACTGTTTTAACAGTGATCCTTCCCTTGGGTATCCAATAAGTTTTTCTTAATGTAGTTAGTGTATGTGGTACCCCCATATGATATACATCATTGTGTGTTTTTCTGATGATTAATGTTGTCAAATAGCTAAATCTAGGTAAAAGGATTGGATGTTTGCTTTTGTATGACAGTTTTGATTTGTCTAATCTCCCTTTACACCTTAGAAGGCCTTCCTCATCTCTGAACAAGTTTAGATCCACAACTACTGATGGTACAGGTTCTTTTTTATCTAACCTGAACCTCAGTAAGATCTTCACAAGGTCAGAAATGAGATTAGGACCCTCAATCAGGCAATCATTCAACCTGTGTTTATCACTGTCTTTGAGGCTACAGTTATATTAAAGTTCTGTAATATAGGTGTTCATGTATTACAGTTGGTCACATTTGATTCTACAGTATCAAGTTTTGTCTGTTTGGCTGTAGCTAGTTGGTCTCTGGGAACAGTCTTTGGTTTATCCAGTCTGGGTCTTATTTTGTATTGTTTGGTCTCTGGCCAAGGGAGGCCATAAGACCCTTGTAATAGTTTTCCCTATGGCCAAGGTAGGCCATAAGACCCTTGTAATAGTTTTCCCTATGGCCAAGGTAGGCCATAAGACAATGTTTAGCCCATGGCCAAGGTAGGCCATAAGACATTTAATGTTTGGCCCATGGCCAAGGTAGGCCAAAAGACCAAGGCTCATTGTTTGGGCTATGGCCACAGTAAGCCACAAGACTAAGGTTCAATTGTTTTGGCCCATGGCTGAGGTAGGCCATAAGACCCTTATTGTTTGGCCCATGGCCAAGGTAGGCCATAAGACCCTTATTGTTTGGCCCATGGCCAAGGTAGGCCATAAGACCTTTATTGTTTGGCCCATGGCCAAGGTAGGCCATAAGACCTTTATTGTTTGGCCCATGGCCAAGGTAGGCCATAAGACCTTTATTGTTTGGCCCATGGCCAAGGTAGGCCATAAGACATTTATTGTTTGGCCCATGGCCAAGGTAGGCCATAAGACCTTTATTGTTTGGCTCATGGCCACAGCAAGCCATAAGACCAAGGTTCAGTTGTTTGGCCCATGGCCAAGGTAGGCCATAAGACCCTTATTGTTTGGCCCATGGCCAAGGTAGGCCATAAGACCTTTATTGTTTGGCTCATGGCCACAGTAGGCCATAAGACCAAGGTTCAGTGTTTGGGCTATGGCCAAAGTAGGCCATAAGACCCTTTTGAGTAACCCATGCAATCCTTGCTTATGTTCAGATAGGTTGAGTGTATTTGTGGCACATGTAAAGAGTACAGTGTATATATACATATATATATATATATACACACAGATTGCAAGGAATGCATGTGCCTGTTGAAAAAATCTGTTGAGTGATTCTTCCTTAAAAGAAGAATTGGATGCTTGGAGTTGTATGCATTTTAAATGCTTGTTCACTAATGTTGTTTAACTGGGGATCGTAATGAAATATAGGACAAGAAGAAATTACCAGAGAAGAGAGATCACAGACAAAACAGTCAAGTTTTAAATTTGGTTTAATCCCCCCCAAGTACTTGTGTCACTCAGGTCTAAGCTTATAAGAGAATGAGACTCCTTAAATGTAAATGTTTCCTAGTTAGGCCCTAGGTTGTAGACCTAATTAGGCTTGATTAGGTTAGGCTTAGGCTTAGGCTTAGGCTAGACCATTTAGCCTAATTCTGCAATTTTTTTTTTTTTTGTTAAGTAAGGTTAAGGTTTGTAAATTCCCCACACACGGACCACCAATGCGAAAAATGATCTGTATGAATTGGTCCACAATTAACCCACCCCTTATATCTCCAGTCTAACTATAGAGTAGATCAAGTCTAGCCTAGAGGGGTCAGCCTAGAGATTCCGGAAATGGTCCAGAGCGGGCAGATAAATTGAGGTCCACAGTAGGATTCCTCACCAAATTAGGTTAGGGCAATCTACCTTCACCTTTGTTAAGCTATGAGATCACACAATTATATATACAAAATTCAAACATAAAGTGGAAGTATATTCCGGTTGCCTCTCCTTGGTATGGTTCTATCTGGGAGAGGAATATACAAACAGTAAAGAATTGCTTGAAGAAAGCAATTGGCAAAAAACAGATACACATATTTGGGTTGCTCACTCTCCTGGCTGAGATTGAGAACATCATAAACAATAGACCACTCACTTATGTGAGTGACAACATTAATGACCCGGAACCATTAACTCCAAATCATTTGATTCGGGGAGAACAAGTTAGTCTCCTGCCGGACTACAATATAGACTCTTCAGAAGACCCAAACTGGACTCAACGACATGATGAGCTCCAGACTAAGTTACAACATTTAACTAGAGTTAAAGCTCATTTCATTAAACAGTGGAAAACTGAGTACTTGATGGGTCTAAGGGAGAGACATAAACAAATGACTAAGAAGGATTGGTCTGACACAATTAAGGTAGGGGACCTTGTTCTCATACATGACAGTACTCCAAGACAATACTGGCCTCTGGCTAGAGTTTCAGAACTCAGACCAGGGGCAGACGGGGTAACAAGAGTGGTCAAATTAAGGACTTCAACGGGTGACACAACAAGAGACATTTCTCTTTTGTACCCTTTAGAGTCTGGACCCAAAACAATGGACTTTGGAGAACCTTCTCCACTGACAGTAACAACTGGAGACACTGAACTTCCAGTAACTATTCCTTTGACAGTAGGAGTGGTAACGCATCCTACTACAACATTGACAGACACAAGACCTCAGCGACAAACAGCATAAAGGCGCGGCTATTTTTACAACAAAAAATAGATGCTGGGGAATTGTAATTTTATCTTCTAACTTTCATTTTTTCTTTTCTTATGGTAAAGACCATAGACAGTTTCATCCTATGGATGTATATTTTCTCTTCTAATTAAATGCTACACCTTCTCCATGAGAAGGTGAGGATAGGCACTGTTAATCACATTAACAGGCATTTACAGTCAAATAGTTAGCTAGTCTACACTCAGACATAAAAATTGGTGACAATGACACCAAAATTTTTATCTCCCGGGGCCCCCAGTATATGGAAAACTGATGAGTGGGTAGTTGGGAGGTAACAAAAATGGTTCACTGAGTAGGTAGGTAGTTAATCTAACAATTATTAAATTCCTTTTATGTCAATAACTGGGTGGATGAAACCAATTGGTTGCTCACCAGAGTTATTCCCCACACTAGTATTTATATACTGTGTGAGAAGAGCGTGCTCGGTAATAGAGATACATTACCGCTCAACCAACCGAGGAAAAAACCAAGACAACGCTGGTGGAAAAAGCCCCGCGAAGAGGAGAACAAAGGAGAACGAAAACGAACAACGGGGCGAGAGGACGGAACAGGAGAAGGGACGAGAACAGACAACGAAAAAGATCCCCACCAGCAAGTGCGCTCTCGACAATAACACAAGGAGAAAAGAGACTCTCTAATAACTAACAGTAAGTGACTAATTGTGTTTTTAACCCAGCAAATTAATCACATTAAATTAAGCTGGGTCAGACAAGTTAGGCCTACATTGTGGCCTAAGACCCAGCATCAACTCATAGCTTAACAAAGGTGAAGGTAGATTGCCCTAACCTAATTTGGTGAGGAATCCTACTGTGGACCTCAATTTATCTGTCCGCTCTGGACCATTTCCGGAATCTCTAGGCTGACCCCTCTAGGCTAGACTTGATCTACTCTATAGTTAGACTGGAGATATAAGGGGTGGGTTAATTGTGGACCAATTCATACAGAGCATTTTTGAGTGAGC
This sequence comes from Bathynomus jamesi, assembly GCA_023014485.1. Lineage (NCBI taxonomy): Eukaryota > Metazoa > Arthropoda > Malacostraca > Isopoda > Cirolanidae > Bathynomus > Bathynomus jamesi. Next base: position 318,815 of record JAJOZX010001428.1, on the reverse strand, counting down.
CACACATATATTGTAAAAACCTTAAAATGCACAAATAAGAGCTCCTGATGCATTTTCTCATTCTTTATGTGGACGAAGAAGACTTTAAACCGGATTTTAAGCTAAATCCATTTATATTTAAGGGTGGCGCAAGTTTGAAGAAATTTGCCACCCCCAAACTGTACATACAGGGCGTCCCAAAAAAATGTATACACACTTTAACAGCTGATAGCTCAATTGATGTTTCTTTCTTTCCAAGTTAAACCCATTAGAATTAATAATGGTAGTCAGACTAAGCTTTGAACAAAGGAAATTCATTCTAAAATGCTACTGGAAGTGTGAAAACGCAGTTGAAGTGCAAAGACAGTTTATGAGGGAGTTTCAAACAGATCCACCAACGCGACTTACCATCACTCGAATTAGAGATAAGTTTGAAGCCGATGGAACTGTTCAGAATGTCCACAAGAAGCGTTCCGGAAGACCACGGACATCGACAAGCCCCACAAAGCAAGAAAGAGTACTGGAAACGTATCACCAAAGTCCAAGAAAATCTGTGCGGCAAGCGAGTCGTGAGGTCAGGAATTTCAGAATCGTCTGTCCAACGCATTTTGAAGCGCTGTCAATGGAAAAGTTACATTCCAAGATTAGTCCATGCTATTAATGAAGATGATGATCCGGACCGAAGAGTGGAGTATTGCGAGTGGTACTTGGCACGATGTGGATGTGGATTGGACGAAGGGGTTTCGTAGAATACCCTCCGCGTTCACCAGACCTCACACCACTAGACTTTTTTTTATGGGGATACTTAAAAGACAAAGTCTACGCTATAAAACCTGCAACAGTCGCTGAATTGAGAGCAGCCATTGAACGAGAATGCACACAAATACCAAACGAAATGTTTCGTGATGTTTGCGATTCCATTGCTTCGCGTTATCAGCAGTGCCTGGACCAGAACGGACGTCAGTTTGAAAACAGGCGTTGACAAAACAATTAAATAATGTCTGTAGATTCTATTACATTTTGAAAATGAAATGTATTTTAATAAACACTGCCTTTATAAGTATTTAAAGGGTGTATACATTTTTTTGGGACGCCCTATATACTACCGTAATGATACTAAGGCTTCGAGTTGCGCCACCTCTAAATATGCACGAATCGAGCCAATTTTTTATTTTCAACATCGGTAGTGGTTGTGAAATATGGGCAAATTTCAGAAGAAATATACTTTTCATTTTCATTTTTTTAGACCACTTATATATATATAATATATATATATATATATATATATATATATATATATATATATATATATATATTATACATATATGTATGGTGTGTGTGTGTGTGTGTGAAAAGTGTTCGATTAGGGAAAGAAGTAAAATGAGCGAACAATTCTTATCCCATTTCGAGGTTAGCTGTAGAAATATGAAATAAGTCAGAGTTTGGAAATGTATGCATGAAAGGCGTAAATCAATGATTGTTCGGTGAGAAGTCATATCTTGCCCGATTTGTTGTTCGTCAATAAGAAATTGCATAAAATTGCTGTAATTCGGATGATTTCATCACTGAAAGGATTCCTTCATTGCTCCGTTATTATGGTTGTATATGACGCACTGACAACCATTTTTTTGTTTAGTTATTTTGTCATGCAATTCAGGATTTTGCGCGCGCGTGTGTGTGTGTGTGTGTGTGTGTGTGTGTGTGTGTGTGTGTGCCATATTTAATCGCTTATCAATGTTTTCATATCGTTGTACATACATTATGTAACATACATATTCATTTTCATAATTTTTTTGGTTTAATCTGTTTTGCAACTAGATTTGTAATTCGTTACCCAAGAGATTTCGCATCCCTGCTGGCTCGTATATATATATATATATATATATATATATATATAATATATATATATATATATATATATATAAGAAAAAGAAGAAGAAGAAAGACTTTAAAAAATTATATTACAATTTAAAATTTAATTGTAACTACGCGATAATCTTCTTCATTGGATTAGTTTCGAACCCTGATTGTTGAGTAGTTAACACGGTCGCATATTAACTGTTTACACGGACCACTCAGTGGTTGCGGCACTTTTAAGTGACTGGTCCGATAATATATTTCTGTAACTCGAAAAATGAAAATGAAAATTGTACAGGTACGTACGAATGTAACGTAAATTTAATAATAACTGGCAGTTACTATAGAGGCCATGGTACAAAAATATACGTCAAAGAGAATCATCATTTACGAATATTAATAATGACAATATTTTATAGTAAAATTCTTGACAATAAACTCTGAATTATGGGTAAGATGAATAAACGTCGAACGGCGTTTCGTGTTTACATTTAAAAATATTATTTTTTTAAAAAACGTCAGTGCCAAAAAAATTATTTTCATGTTTGTTACGACAAATGTCAAGATTTCATTTCTGAGATGAAAGAATTTTCTCATAAATAAAAGAAGACGCAAAGAGACAATGGCTAAAATTCCTCATTCTCGCAAGAATTAATAATAAAGAGAGAACACGTAAACATCTCTTCAGTCTTTCTGTAACAAATTATATTTTATACGTTATTGGTAATATCCCTCTGAAGTTAAGACTTTGTTTCCGCAAGACTGCACAATGTTAGGAACATCAGCAGATTTTCAGTCAGCCAATTGAAAGAGAAAAATGGATAAGACGTCTGCTACAGACGTCTTCCAGTGCAATGAATTATTTATTTAGTTAGTAGGTGGTGATAGCGCAACATTCTGGGAATGAGGTGTAAAATCCCATCGCTATGTCAGCCGCATTAGATATATGCACAGTTGCGGCCAAAACTTCGGCAACACTTTGAAAAAGTTGGAGCGACTACTTCTGTACGACGGGTTCTGTCTATCTTTGCATCATATAACCTAAAAGCCAAGTCTACCGATTATAATGAAATGGTTGTCATCTGGCTGTCATATATATATATATATATATATATATATATATATATATATATATTTCGAACATTTTATGCTATACATTTCGACCATTGATTTCCTTTTCATATATTTAATAGGCAGCAGATCGTCTTCAATTAGACAAGTATTATTATTCTGTTCGTCATACATGAGGAAAACATATCTAACGTATATGAGCGCTAATTGGCAAATATTACAAATAAACAATGTAATTTGTTCGCTAGACTCGACAATTTGGCTATATGACACGAAGGCAGATGAAACCCGTCATACAAAAATAGCCCTTTCCACGATTTTAAAGTATTAACTAATTTTTGTCCACAACTGTAAATTCAGCGATAAACATTTTGAACGATATTAGTGTTGCTGTAAAATAATTTAAGTGTCACGCGTGAATTTACAAGAAGCTCGCGCACGCCAGTTATGAGACGAGACTCGCATTTATTCTTCTTTTTATTTCTCGCTCACTAGCCATCCCCTGGCTAATTAACCTCCCGGCATATACAAATGCTCTCCTCCCTCGTGGGTAACGGGGTTGGAAATTGAGCTAGACTCTCATTCCGGAAAAGATTTCTCGAGCAAACGTCACAAAATGTTACAAAGTGCCTCCCTTAGACTCGGGCGTCACGCCAGGTAATGCTATTCTTTTTAATTAGACATTTAGTTGTCACGCAAACCGCGTTTAGAATGGGAGAAACCTCGCGAGTGAAATATGCATGCCTTGTGTGATAGTTGAATTCGATTTATAAACTATAACATGATAAACAATAATTAAGTTCCTACAACTTCATTTCACTGATATGAAACAGAGTATCCGCGATTACTTAAATTTTTTTAATAAAAGTAAAAATACGTAAAACCAATAATTATTATTCTTTCCTATAACCTATTAGTATTTTCAAATAATTTCCAAACTAACATTAAGCTTCTCTCTCTCTCTCTCTCTCTCTCTCTCTCTCTCTCTCTCTCTCTCTCTATATATATATATATATATATATATATATATATATATATATATATATATATATATATATATATATATATATATATATATATATATAGGAAAAGGACTTTTGCTAGTATAAGTACTAACCATCTGAGTAATATGCATTTCATTTACGCGATTAATTCCATTAGGACACTTATTGACGATGCATATATGTAAAATTTGCTCTTCCTCTCAAAATTTCCTTTCAGAAGTAATTTTCTATTCCAAATACTTCCACGACAACCTCTACCCTGCCAATCTGGTTCCTAAATACGTTGGCTCTTATCTAATTAATATCTATAGCCCTAAATGCCCAACTCCTCCAATTCTCAAAGATATTAGATACATTCAGCTGCCATTTTATGGATACATTAGCAAAAAGACTGAAACTGACTTAAAGTCCTTATTAACACCCACTTGAGCCACAAACTCATTTTAGGTTTGTTGGTGTCAATACTTTTACCACTTGTTTCTTTTTTAGATAAAAGTCTAATGACTGCCTAAATCACTGACGTCTCGACTCGTATATGCTTTTCATTGTTGCTGCAATGCCACGTATAGTGGCTCTACTCCACGCCAATTAAAAACGAGGGTCGATGGGCATTTAGGAGTCAGTAGCAGAACTTCCTGCCGTTGAATAAACCAACTAAATCATCTATCCGAGAACATAGTTTAAATTGTAGCCACCGTATCACCCTCAATAGTTTTTCAACCCTTTTTAAGCTAACTTACAGATGTTATGAAATGGCTACATTTTTAGTAATAAACCTACTCTGAATGATTATGGGGACGTTTTCCAGTTTATGTACCGTTTTCTACCGATGCAACTTTCTAGTGTTTCTTTGCTTCTGTTAGGCACAGCATAGAGTAAAACAGAAGGTTAGGTTACGTTACGTTACGTTAGGTTAGGTTAGGCTATCAAGAACTTACCTCTCTTAAAAAGTTGTTATAATCGACGGCGGTTGTATGACCAATCAAAAATAAATTATATGAAAAACGGTACACAAACTGGAAAAGGTCCGATTATGGTTCACCTATTGAATTAAACATTGTAAGGTAATGTACAGGTGGCCATAAGACCCAATCGATTGTAATTAAAGTTAAAATCTATCTAGCGGAGCTCACAGTGACGTAATCGATTACTAAGCAAACTGTATTTGTCGAGATGGTTATATTTTCCATTTTGAATAATCAATAAATGTTTCTAAACTTATAAACTTTTTACTTGGTTTGATTTTTTGGATCATATGTAGAATTCGGACCCCAGGTAACCCTAATGGAGAATACAGACCCCAACTTTCCCCTAATGTAGAATCCAGACCCCAACTTTCCCTAATGTAGAATCCAGACCCAACTTTCCCTAATGTATAGATTATAGAAGCCAGACCCCAAACGAATCGTATAAGGACATCAATAAACAATTTAAAGGTTCATAGAAAATTTTATTATTATTATCACAAGGCTAACTAACGAAAATATCAAAACCTAACCTAACCAATCGTTAGGTTAACTGTACGCCCTTGACGATTGGTTAGGTTAGGTCATGATATTTTCGTAAGTTAGAAACTCAAATAGTTAAAGAGTAGCTTAAACAAGCCAAATGGAGAATACAGACCCCAACCTTCCGCTAATGTAGAATTCGGACCCCAACCTTGGTAGGGGTCCGAATTCTACATATGATCCGATTTTTTTGTATTTTCGTTTTAATTATAATTGGGACTTATGGGCCACCCTGTACTTTATTTTAATTGTTTTGAATCATCTCTTAGCATTTTAAACCATGTACTACAATATAAATAAATTATGTATGTGTTTTAAGGTTCTCTTGAACGTTTAAATGCGATGTAATTGTCCTGTTTTTAATTATGACTTCCACTGAGGATGGGAATTAAGTCTTCCAAAACTGGTAATTAAAAAATGTTAGTTCAAGCGTGTGTGTGTGTGTGTGTGTATATATATATATATATATATATATATATATATATAGGCTGTAATAAAAGTCTTAACTCGTATTTATTTTATTGAATTGAAGTTTTAATTCCATGTCAGGAATTTGTTTGCACGTATGCCTTCTAGTATGTATGTTAGATCCAACCGTGAAAAACAAATTCCCACTAATTTTGACACATTTCTCGTGAATTCTTTTATTCGAGTGACCAATGGTGTGCGGTCGTGATGAGTAAACCTCTGATTTGAGTTCCCCAAAGGAAATAATCTAATGGCGTCAGATCAATAAAGTAAGATTCAACAAAGTAAATATCCTATGGATACAGACTTTTGTTATGCCATATATATATATATATACATATAAATCACCCGACCAGGGTTCGAACCACAACCTCTTGCATAGGAAGTGAGGGCGCTAACCACTACACTACGACGGAAGAAGGAAATTGATACAACCCATTATTCATTTAAACAACCTAGGAAAGGCATAACGCTTTCTCGTCCAGAGGCGTTTTACGTGTTAACCCTTTCGCACTCGAGGTAATGACCAGCATTTAATTGAAGCTATCTGGTGCAACGCCGGGGTGCCATAAATGGAATATCATGCATGAATCCATGAATGCCTCCGTACGCGAGAGCATTATGCGTTTCCTCGGTGGTTTAAATGTATGACAGATTGTGTTAACCCATTGTTAAGTCCATAGAAGGTGAACGTACTGAACGTACTAACGAGGTTCATTACCACTAAAAGCAATAGTACTTTGGGTACTTTTCCGTTATACTCCCGCAGTTTCTTCTTTCTCCGTTAGGTCAACTGTACGCCATTGACAATTGGTTAGGTTAAGTCGTAATGTTTTCGTTAAAATATTCGTTAGTTTTAACGAAAATATCACGATTTAACCTAACCAATTGTCAAGGGCGTACAGTTGACCTAACCGGGAAAGAAGAAATTTCGGGGGTATAGCGGAAAAGTAACTACTTTTGATTTATCATATCCCAATGGACAGTTCAATCCATAATCCTCTAATGCGATCTTGTCGTTAGTTTGCACTGCGGACACTCCTGGTTTAATAGGTCCGGGTACATGATTCTTCGGGAACAAGATGTTCTCAATTTTGTTTCCTACCCGAAGCAACACAAATGCTCCCATTCTGATCAATATACATTTATATCATGTCAGTTTTGCTCTACCAAATGTGTACGTAGACTGAGAATTCAGAATATCTACAATTTTAAACTTTTTGTTTTGTTTACAGACCTTTAAATTGTTTGAATGATTGAAATGATATTGCGTTTATTTCCCTTTAACAACAACAACAACAACAACAACTTATTCAGAAAAAAATAAAAGTGACAGAGTTTTACAATATTTTAAAATATATTGTTTGTATAATTTAGATACAGGAAAATATTGAAAATTTTTGTAAAAGTGTCGCTTGTAGTCTTTTTCTGAAAATTGTACAGAGATGATATTGCGTTTATTTCCTTTGCATAATAAAATAAATAAGAAATAGAATTATGTATATAGCATAAAATTCATTCCTTTACCTCCAACTTTTATTTGAGAGATGTAAAGGCGTGCAATTCACATGCAGGAAGAAAAAATAAATGATTTAAGGAATTTAATGGTTACATCTTACTGAACAGTTTTGAATAATTGCAACATGTGTTGGAAGTTTACCACCTTCTTGGATGTATTGGCTCATACGCTTTAGAGTCTCTTTTTCCTAAAATAAAGGAAGGGATGGCTAGTAACCTTGGCTAAGGGTATATATTTCAGGGTTGCTACATTGGTATAATATCAGTATACTGTATACCACTCGAAAGGGGAAAGTTCGCGTTTCAAAATAAAACGTAACTGTTTTGTTATATATATATATATATATATATATATATATATATATATATATATATATATATATATATGTGTGTGTGTGTGTGTGTGTGTGTGTGTGTGTGTGTGTGTGTAAGAAGGGTGAATTGAATTGAGTGTGACAATTATTCCAAATTATCCTGGCGAAAACCACGTTTCAGATTTAATAAGGAAAATCAATCAGAAAACCGAATCGATCCAAAATTAAACTCTTTTTGAAAATAAAATTACTTCTCCAAGAAACGGAATTAAAAAATTACTGAAATTTCTGGAAATTTGTTTGGTTATTAAAATAACTTAAAATAGTAATGGTACTGAATCGTAAATAACTTTAGTTCCGATAACAAGATTCTTTAATGTATCTAGTAATATATATTGCTTTCGGAGTAAGTGAATTCCGTTGTTGTTTAGCGATTTAGAGAAGCATCTATCGATATCAACACATGTTTCTTTAATTTACTTTTGTTATAGTAATTGAGGACTCTTCACTCACAATCGCCATTTACTCTGTATCATGTATTAAATATTTATTATTAGCCTCGAAACTATTTCGACAAATCCTCAGACTTTTTAATTTTTATGCAAATGGATTCTTGCAACCTTTAAATAGTTAAGGGATCATCCCGTTCAGTGTAGAATGAACAGAATCAAATTTGAGATAGCGTAAGAATATAAATCAATACTAATGAATCACTCTAGACTGCCATCAGACGCAGAACGGTATTCATAATGTCTCTTCTTGTTACAAATGTCATTTACGAAAGCCTTTTCAGCCAGTAAAAAAAAATGAAATTTTAAAATCTGACGGCTCTTAAATAGAATTAATTTATATATTTAATTTCTTACATTTATAAAGAGGCGAATATGGTAAGCATAGATTTAGAATAAAATTTTATATTAGTATTTCGAAGGTGTTTTCGAGGAGTGTAAATAAACGCCTAATTTATTTATCCTTTTTATCTTTTCTAAGTTTTTAATTAAAACCTCTCGTGAGCTTCTCCTTTAAATTATTACTACCGTCTCTACTCGCCTGGCGCAGTATTTCCTTCTCATTTCAAGTTATATGTATTCGTGAAGTCCTTCGTAAGCAGCATCTTTAAACTCTTAAAATTATAATTTATACAAGTATGTTACAATCGAAAGCCCTTTTTAGATGGAGCCAAAAGTTTAATCTTTTCTACTCTCATATAAACTCACCTTTTAGCCCGTCTCTCTTTTTCGCTCTCTTACACACACACACACACACACACACACACATATATACACATATGCACATGAAATATACTGCAAACAAACTCTCATAGCTTCATTTTTACTTTATCAGAATCTCTTTTTATATCAGCATCCTAATAATTCTTCGCTCCCAAAGCCGTGTTTACTCAATCTCTTCAAAGGCTAATTATTTCTCAATGCTCGGGGCCTATCTATCTCGCTACTCCTTGAGCGCCATCTAGTCGCTGAGGTGGACCTCGACACCTTAATCTGAAGGTACTTGAAGGCCCACTTCTAAATTCTCCTAAGAATCACCTCTGGCCCTCTGTATCAAGGATCACTTGAGGAGAACGCAATTTCCCAACCCGTATTTCCTCCCTTCGAGTGATATGCATGAAAGGGAGCCAGATATGGGTATACAATATATATATATATATATATATATATATATATATATATATATAACATTACAGACCCTGTGAGTTACACACCAAATTGAAAGAAATAGCCAAAAGGTAATATAAAGACATGAACAATAAAAGTAAAATATTTCTAATTTAAACAAAAAATCGAAAGAAAATCTCCGTCGATGTAAACAAATATTTTAATAAAAAATAAATTGCCCACTAAGCAAATTCCACAGACAAAAACTCCATCAAATGAGAAATGAAATCAAATCAAATATTTTATCGTCTTCGTCATGAAAGAAAAAAAAATATATGTATCGATTTATGACGTACTTTCAAATAACTGACTTATTTTTTGAATAGCAAGGGAAAGGAGGCTGCAGTGACCTTTAAATTAAAGAAATTGCGCGTAAAAGCCACGGATTGCTGCGCAAAAAAGGAAAGTGTAAATGAGATTTTTACCGTTACATAATTAAAAGCTGTCTAAATAGCAATAACAATAACTCCTCGGTTGCGTAGTGGATAGCTTCGCTGATTATGAATCCACCGCCCCGTGTTCGGTTCCCGGCGATGGCAGGCGGTACTCAGCTCACCCAGCCGCGTTCATCCTTCCCTACAAAAAAAATGGTTGGTAGATAAATGGGTAACGTAGATCGGGTCCGTGCGAGGACTTCGTAATTTCTGACCACCGCGGTGGCTCGTAGTTCGGATTCCACGTTAAGCTGTAGGTCTAAATTAGAGCGACAAGCTTGACTTTCGTCGGAATGAACACTTCGGGCGGAAGTAACCGCCTCCCCCCCCCCCCGCACGAGGTTAGCGAGTAAAATGTACATTTATTTCTAAATCCGTTTGAGTTGGTGTTATATTTCTAACATAAGCTAAAATACGTTCGTGAATATATTTCATCGTAAATTAAAAATATTATCATTTATATTCGTTGTAGTACGAAATCTTGCAATTAAAAGATGAGGATACATTCCACATGCAAATAATCATTTCTGGTAAGGAAAATTAAGCAATAGGAATGAAGCATTTGCATAGTTAACAGTGGCGCATTTTACAAGAAATCTTAATATTCATATTTCTTAGTTACAGATTATATACAGGGTGGCGCAAAAGTCGCGCATCATAGGAATTTTCAGTGTTGATTATATATTATTTTTTTTCTTTTAGGTAGGGGATGGCTGCAAAATTAACAATAGACGAAAGGGTGAGCTTGGTTTTAATGTATGGAATACCAGGTACAACAAATCGATGAATCGGTACACACGCACACAGAATTTAATTTTGTACCGATTCATCGATGTGTTGTACCTGGTATTCCATACATTAAAACCAAGCTCACCCTCTCGTCTATTGTTAATTTCGCAGCCACCCCCTACCTAAAAGAAAAAAGTAATATATTATAATCAACAGTGAAAATTCTTATGATGCCCGACTTTTGCGCCACCCCTATATATATATATATATATATATATATATATATATATATATATATATATATATATATATATATATATATATATATATATATATATATATACCGGGTGTCCGAGAATTATCTGTACAATTTTTGGCTGTTATTAAAAGTCAACCATGAAGTGTAGAAATTCCAGTGTTATCCCATTTTACAGAGAATCTCATTAAGTTTTTTCTGATACCAAGTTTTGACAAATGTTTTAGAAATGTACGCGGGTGACAGACATTGATGATTTAAAAGCAAGAATCACAGCTGCTATTGAGCGAATTGATGTGGATATGCTGCAGTGTACATGGCAACATTTGGAGTATCGATTGGATGTTTTGCGAATCACTAATGGTGCACATATCGAATGTTTGTAACAACGTTACTTTAATAAAAGAAACTTTTGAAAATACAGATTCTAAATAATCTTGTTTAAGAATTTTACGTGTGTTATCAAGAATTTTATTAAAAGATGAAATTGTACAGATAATGTTCGGACACACTGGAATTTCTAAAAAACTTGTCAAAACTTGGTATCAGAAAAACTTAATGAGATTCTCTGTAAAATGGACAAACTGGAATTTCTACACTTCATGGTTGACTTTTAATAACAGCCAAAAATTGTACAGATAATTCTCGGACACCCTCTATATTACTTACTACTACTTACTTTTGGTGCGTTTGAACGAAGGTTCAGGATCGACAGAGAGAGAGAGAGAGAGAGAGAGAGAGAGAGAGAGAGAGAGAGATTTTCTCGCATAAAGTTAAGGTTTTTAGCAGATGTTAATATTAACTGGATCATTTAACGCTCGATCATGGAAGTAGTTTCTATCGAAACGTTGTGTTTGAAACTTCTGTGATGTTATTCAGATCACTAATTCGTATTATCTATCTATCTAACTATCTGTCTATCAACCTATCTATCTCACTTTCCCTCTTTCTTCCATAGCATCTCAGTGTTGGTTTCTTATCGATCCTCGCGTTTATGAAAACGACTTAACGCATCTTCCTCACACGGCAAATAATTAAAAACGAATGATAAAAAATACAGTTCATGAAACGGTTCAAATATTACTCAGAGGAGTAATGTAATCTCAGAGCAAAACACACACACACACACACACACACACACACACACACACACACACACACACACACAATCCGCCACTTCTCGAGTAGAGCTTTAACCGCCTGTTGTTGAAAGGATTTAAATTTCTTCATTTGCGAACAGAATTTAATATATTTTTTTGAGAATTTGAACATCGTCCGGAGTTGAGGAAAAGAAAATGTGTAAAATGATATTAGAAGAAATGAGATTTTGGGAAAGGAGGGGTTTTTTTATTTTTACTTTTTTACATGGAAGAAGAGAGGATGGAACGAGAATTAATAAGCGGTAGAGGAATAAAGAGATATGTATTTAGACAGATTTAATGATACAGGTGTTTGTACGGAATTAAATACTTGAAGTTGAGAGGAAAAGTACGAGTACTTTTTGTGAAATGTTTTCCACTCTTTACCGGAGAGGATAGATGAGAACAAAAATAATATGGAAAGAAAGCGAAACAAAGAATAAAATAATCGATATAGAAATGGAATTGAAGCAAAAATCAAAGAATATTCTCGCGTTTTTAAAATTTAAAATAGAAATCCGACTGTAAATATACTGAAGCCAATTTTTTTTATTATTCTTATCATTGTTATCAACAACAGAACTGGGATATATCAATACACAACGCAATGTTATTTTAGGCTTTTCATTACAGTTTCTATAAATGGGCAACGCAATGATATTTCAGGGTTTTCATTATAGCTTATATATGGTACAGGGTGGTCCAAAATTCCTTATCTATTTTGCTGAAATAATAGTATTTTAGGATAAAACTATAGCAGCATAATTAGATGTATATTTATTTATCGAGCTTAGGTCTAAAATTCAACGTGACCACTATCAGTGTCTCTGCAAGTCTCAAATCTGTCCACTGCATTGCGGAACACATTCTCAAGTATCTCTCAAGTTATTTTATTGACTGCCCCGACAGTGCGGCTTCGCAGATCCTGCAGGTCTGTAACTCTTGTTTTGTAAACCTCAGACTTTATAAAGCCCCACGCAAAGAAGTCTAATGGTGTTACATTCGGAGATCGTGTTGCCCAGGGCCTGTTTCCACCAAGTCCAATCCAGTGATTTGGGAAGAGTTCATCAACTTACACCCAAACGATGTTTGTATAGTGACATGGAGCGCCATCTTGTTGAAAGACAACAGTGTCGAGAATGCCATCTGAACGAAGCTGGGGTTCAAGAAACTGCCGAAGCATGTCAAGATCAATTGGCCCTGTTACCGTAGCTTCTGCAAAGAAAAAAGGTCCGTAAATCTTCACTCTTGTCATATACCCAACCAGACATTAACTTTAGGAGAATCTCTCTCCATTCGTAGAACTCGGTTGATTTTTCACTAACCCAGATACAACAATTATGTCAATTAACCTTTCCGCATGTGTGGAATGTCTAGGGTTGCCAGACGTCCCGTATTTTACGGGACAGTCCCGCATTTGATCCAAAAATCCCGCGTCAAAATACCGCGTCAAAATCCCGCGTTCAAAAATGTCCCGCAAAAAATATTTTTTAAGCAAATTTTTTAGGGATTAATTGATTTAGAATTTCAATATTATGTATAATAAATTCAATTCATTCACGATGTTTAATTGTTAAATATTGTAATAAAATTTTTCTAATTTTGTTTGTTGTAACCGTTGAAGAAATCTAGTTTCAATTTGAAAAAAAAAATTGGTCTTAAAAAAAAACCTCAGAAAAAATTTTGTCCCGCATGGGCATTTGAAAAATCTGGCAACCCTAGGAATATCGCTCCATCGCTGAAGAGAATGTGGTTTAATAAGTTTTCGGTATGAATTTTTTCAATCAATTCTGTTCACATGGCGCTCGTCTTGGATAATCCTCTTCGTGTAATTCGTGTAGCACTTGAATATGGTAACTTTTCTTTTTTAATGTTGATTTTTCCCTAAGTTATTTTTCCCTAAGTCAAAAACACATTAAATTTATCCGCATTTTAACCGCTGTATTTATTTTAGGACCCTTTAACATATGAACCAAAGTGTGTACGAAATGACTAGCAAACGGCAAGTTCAGCTCCAAAGTAAACGGTTAACAGCAATTCGCTCCCGCAACCACTGGATTGTAATATAAAACATATCGTTGTAAGAATGAGAGACTGGAGTATTGCCATTCGCAACTTTTTTCATGCGAAACACACGAATTTCCTTCCGATTTCATGTCTTTGAATGACTTTCCCTACATACGCGTTTTGCATATAAATAATTTAAGTACATTAGAGAGTGTGTGACCATTGTGGAGAAGAGTTCCCAATTACGGAAAAATGTCTTCGCTTTGTTCGATTCCGTGTCATTTTCTGGCACACCTTTTTCATAAATAAATCAAAAAAAATAACGATCATGCTTTTAAAGGTTAAACGTGAAATATACTCGAGCCATTATTATTATTATTATTATTATTATTATTATTACTATTGTAATAATAATTATTATACAGTCGGAAACCTTTCAAACGAAAGTTTAAGCAAGGCTTCGAAAGATATGACTAATTTATTTTCAATTAATGTAAAGCACCAATTCCAACAACCAATTTTCTTTCACGATCATTATAAGTAATATATTTTAATGGAGTCTCAAAACTCACATACACACACACACACACACCACACACACACACACGTTACCGTAACCGAGAGATTTAGCCGTCATTATAAAACATTTAATCTGTTGCACATTCACTGCGCTTAAAACTACCGAGTTATTTTTACTGAAATTAATGTAGGGTAAACTGCGACCAAACAACTGGATAATTTTGTAAAAAAAAAAAAAAATTTAACTACTTAACGGGTAGGAAATTATTTGGTCCCGATTTCGATTAAATTAAGTAAATAACTTTTCGAGATACGTACGGTCTGCCTCAAAGTGGCATTCATTTGTGATTAGTCACAAAAAAAAAAAAAAAGCTTTCACTTGACACTTGAAAATTATTATAGTTTTTTATTACGATAAAATAAAAGGTTACGCCTAATTGTTCATTAAATGATAGATGGACAAAGAGTTAAAACACGCGATTAAGCTATAATTTATTTAGTGAATTACTATGTTCCATTAGTATATATATATATATATATATATATATATATATATATATATATATATATATAGAGGGTGCTTCAAAAAAAATGTTACCACATATTGCTTCAAAAAACTTTGTAGCCATTTCCATTGAATGGGGTTCACTCATTAATCACTCACACAATCCCTGAAAAAAACGACATTTTTATTAAAAAACAAACAAATAAACACATAAATACTTACATAATTAAAATACACACAAACTATAAGTGGTAAGCAATGACATATTAGCGCCACATAAGTGGTAACATTTTATCAATATTTTTAAGCACCCTGTGTATATATACATATATATATATATATATATATATGAGAGAGAGAGACAGAAGTCGACATAACTCCTATCAGTTACATGACATACTTCAAAATAGAGACAAAAACCAAGTAAACAGTTGGAACGTATTAGCTTTTCTTTCTTTAGTACCGCCAAAAATGTTGAGGTGGGGTCTCCCTTCCTACAGATGACGATGAAGGTGCTCCCACATGTGTTCATTTTGATTAATGTAAATGCCCAGGGAAGATGCTACAGCCTCTTTTGTCTCTTCCATTAAGTGGTTGTTTTAAATGGTGACACGCGACACGATCCTCTTCCAAAAACTGTCTGTTTAACTACGAACCAAACCGTTAGAACAAAAGTTGGGAATGAGTCTCAAGGATGAACATTTAATTAGCAACAATTAATCTTTTGATCAATACAAACCCAGTCCTTGGTCCATGTTCTTGTTTGGTTTACTGTGGTGGCTGCAAGCGGGACTTTTTTGCTGAGATATACATCTATTATAACTCAGTAAAATCAAATAACCTTGAAATATTTTGTGATATTATTTGTGACATCAACCAGACTTATTCGTGAAGTGGACGTCGCGTGTCGTGGAAGGGCTCTTTGGGTCGTTCTGTAACGACTGTTGGCCGTCCTGGTCGATGGTTTCCCTCGTTTATTCGTTTATCGAAAATTTTGCATTGTCATTAAGTGTCCTATTTGCATGCCGAAGAAGTTGGGTTATCCATTTTCCATTCTTGCGACAAGGGGAATAGTAATATATCGTAAGCATCTTTCTCAATCTATTGACTCTTTCGACGCGAGACACGTTTCGTTTTGTAACCTAAACAAGTCTTGCACGTATAAATATTGGCTGCTTCAATCATTTTTCTGGGTCTCGACTTTACTCTGACAGGACTCTCCACACTGAATTTTTCTATACGAAACCTATTTCGAATTTGATCCTTTGTCTCAGTATTATCTAGTATATGTCATGCATCATAAACGTTTTGGTTTACGCTATGAACATATCATCTTGTGTGTACGACAAAAAATTATATAATTAAATGGCACTCACGCTTCCAGCATCTTCAATAACGTAATCCTCGAACAATGAGGAAAAACAACTTCGAATGAAAGAGGTTTAGCCGCGCGCTAAGGAAATGTCAAAGATAAAGCCAATAACTATGAACAAATATTTTAAAGACATCTATCAACAAAAGTTTTTATAGAGAAATGAATAGCGTCTTTTGTCTAACCAATGATTTTCTTAGGATTAGGGCTAAATAACTTATTCTTGGTGGCTTTGTCAACATACTGTATACGTTTATTCAATGAATGCTCGTACGTAATATGTGCACAATACATATGTATGCATGTATGTATGTATTGGTTCAGTGAAATATTTTTTCTTGGGTTTTCATCCACTCCATAAAAAAACACTGGAGCAAGTGTAGTACGTCCCCCTGACACAAAAGGGGACACAAACTATACTAGGTCAAAGTTGGGGAACGTAAACTACACTAGGATCTTTAAGAGACATTTTTAAATGAATCTATCAAAAAAACGTTAAAACTAACGAAAATATTACGACTTAACCTAACCAATCGTCAATTTATTTATATATATTTATATATATATATATAAATTGACGTAATAAATTGACGTAATATATATATATATATATATGAAAATTATTTCACGAAAGTAACACGTGAAAAATATTTATGATGAATAAAACCACGAAGGAAAGGAAACACAGAATGGTGCTCAAGCGCTTTCGTCTAATGACATCCTCAGGAACACTGAAGTACATAAAGAGTTACAGCCTATATATAGGTTACAGAAAAAAAAAGGATTGTGGGAGGGGCACACAAATTTATAAGGAAAAACTATCGATTTTTAGCACAAGATTAAATGAATTGTTTCCAACTAATGTTATAGATAAAAAAAAATATACAAATTTATACTGGAAATCTGCCCGGGTTTTAGCACTCTGCACTCAATTTTTATATACAAAAAGAGCAGAGTGCTAAAACCCGGGCAGATTTCCAGTATAAATTTGTATATTTTTTTTATCTATAACATTGGTTGGAAACAATTCATTTAATCTTGTGCTAAAAATCGATAGTTTTTCCTTAAATTTGTGTGCCCCTCCCACAATCCTTTTTGTTTCTCCGTTTATTGTATATATATATATATGTATATATATATATATATATATATATATATATATATATATATATTTTCTGTAACCTATATATAGGCTGTAACTCTTTATGTACTTCAGTGTTCCTGAGGATGTCATTAGACGAAAGCGCTTGAGCACCATTCTGTGTTTCCTTTCCTTCGTGGTTTTATTCATCATATATATATATAAATTTACCTAACCAATCGTCACTTTATATATATATATATGTGTGTGTGTGTGTCATATATATATATATTGATGATTGGTTAGGTTAAGTCGTAATATTTTCGTTAGTTTTAACTTTTTATTTGATTAGGTATACGCGGACAAAGTTGGGGAACGCAAAATACACTAGGATAATGTTGGGGAACGTAAACTACACTAGGCACCACAGGGGGACGTAAACTACACTAGGCACCACAGGGGGACGTAAACTACACTTGCTCCAAAACACTTAACCAAACATTAGTATATGAAAATTTCCCACGAATATTACACTCGAAATATAATTCGTACCCCCATTTCTTCTTGGGCATTTATCGTTGTCATTGGTTATGAAGCCTCTAAAACGAGGTTGGTTCCTCCGTAAAAATTTGGGCTTTAGGCCCCTACTGTCGCTAGGAAAAGTTATATGGGAATGTCTGTGTTTGGGAATAGCTTCATTTGACACTATCTGTGGAAGAGGGTCACAACTTTTTTTACAAACTTAAAATTGGAAAGTTTCGGCAATGGAGAAAAGTTTGCATCAACAAAAATTAAGATCACTTTTTGAATATATTTTGAACGAATTTTTTTTTTATGTATTTATGAAATTGATACTTTATTTTTTATATAACTGTTTAAAGCTTTTGTATCCAAAAATAATAAAGTATATTAATGTATGGAGAGAAGGCGCACGGTATCTCTTTTGTTTTTACATCCTAAACACCAAACAGAAACTCCAGTATTTGGTTGAGAGGATCGGAAAAGAATGAAAGAAGGAGGTTAATAATAATATAATTACCACATGCATACAGAGGGGCTTGTGTATGTATTAAAATATACTATTTACTTTAGTAAGTTATTAATATATATATATATTAAAATATATATATATATATATTAATATATATAACGTAAAGCACGACGCTTGTATAGAAGAACGTTCCGCGCAAGATGAGGAGGGAGAACGAACAAATGAAAAAAATGAGGTAACCACCCGGGAATTGAACCCGGGATCTTCCGATTGCCGGTCAGATATGATAACCATTACACCATGAGCCTCACTCAATCAGAAGTCGTAATTCTCCTACATACGCGCAGAAACCAATGCCCTGAGAGGGCACCTCCCGCATGCCGCACATATATACATTTCAACTGCAAACAACACATAGTATAATTTGTTCGTTCTCCCTCCTCATCTTGCGCGGAACGTTCTTCTATACAAGCGTCGTTCTTTACGTTAATTATACTGTGTGTTGTTTGCAGTTGAAATGTATATATGTGCGGCATGCGGGAGGTGCCCTCTTAGGGCATTGGTTTCTGCGCGTATGTAGGAGAATTACGACTTCTGATTGAGTGAGGCCCATGGTGTAATGGTTATCATATCTGACCGGCAATCGGAAGATTCCGGGTTCGATTCCCGGGTGGTTACCTCATTTTTTCATTTGTTCGTTCTCCCTCCTCATCTTGCGCGGAACGTTCTTCTATACAAGCGTCGTTCTTTACGTTAATTATACTGTGTGTTGTTTGCAGTTGAAATGTATATTAATATATATATATATATATATATATATATATATATATATATATATATATATATATATATATATATATATATAATATGAAACTTCCAGTGGTATTCCATTTTATAATATATGAGGTGTTGGAAGAGATAGTCATTTAAGTTAGGGTTCTGACTAAATATAAAGAAGGCTAAGGTCCGTATCGTTGGCCTTGCATAAAGTTTTTAGGTTTTTGTCTTTCATTTGATAACCCATATCATGAGAATGATCACTGATATTAGAAAACAATGGTTTAGCGAGTAAAATGTTTGTCCAACCACTGCGCCCTCTGTGTTCGATAATTCTAATTTGAAATTTACTTCAGTAAACCATATGACGAGAGAAACAAACACAATGAGACAACGAGGCTAGACAGCATGACGTAATCATAAAGCTAGCCTAGTACATCCACGTGTCGTGATAATCACGCACTATCGGACCGTTATATCTTGCTAAGAAAAAATTACCAAACTACCTATGCCCTCCTCTGATCTATAAATACACTAAGAATATCAAATTTTGCGTCAAATTAAAAATGTTACAGCAAGCATATGGGAATGGCACAAATATTTCAGGTATAGTACCTGAATGGCACAAATATTTCAAAGAAGGACGTGAATCTGTGAATGATGATGATCCAAGAAGTGGATGACTGTCAACTTCTCGCACAAATGATCACGTCAATCTTGTGAGAAGCGTTGTTCGCGTAGACAGACATCTCAGTGTTGAATCTATTGGCAAAAAAATTTGAGAATCTCTGTCAGAAGTTGTCACGCCATTCTTACCGAAACTGTAAAAATGTGTGCCGGCATATCGTCCCAAACAACCTTACAATTGACCAGAGAGGACATTGACAGACTATATTGGTTACTTCGTTGACTGTGCATGTAAAGAATTTTGAAGGAGGAGACGAGATGGTGATGAGATATGGTGGTGTCTGTAAGATTCTCAAACGAATCAACAATCAGCAGAATGGAAACCAGTGATGTCACCGAGGTTGAAAATATTTCTTGTAAACAGATCCCAAATGAAGGGCATGCTTCAGATTTATTTTGACTGCCGAGGCATTGTTCATTTTTAGTTTAGTGAAGACGGTCGAGCAGTGAATAAGGAATTGTACCAAGATGCGTTTCATCCACTAAGAGATTCAATAAGAAGACGTTGCGCTTCATATGACTGGAAGCTATGAAATTCGTTGCGACGGAAGCACTGAATACAATTGCAAAAGAAGACTTAAGAGATTGTTTAGATGAGCTGTATCGTAGCTAGCAAAAGTATGTACTTGCGCTAGAGGACAAATTCGAAATAAGGTCATGTAACGATATTTTAATTCGATTAAAAAACACTTTCCTGAAGTTTCTGTAATTACTTCGCGTGTATATATATATATATATATATATATATATATATATATGGAGCAAGTCTGGTTTACGTCCCCCTGTGGTGCCTAGTGTAGTTTAGGTTCCTCTACATTATTCTAGTGTAGTTTGCGTTCCCCAACTTTGTCCGCGTATACCTAATCAAATAAAATGTTAAAACTAACGAAAATATTATGACTTAACCTAACCAATCGTCAATTTATATATATATATATATATATATATATATATATATATATATATATATATATATATTGACGATTGGTTAGGTTAAGTCATAACATTTTCGTTGGTTTTAACGTTTCACTTGATGGATTCATTTAAAAAAATGGGATCACCTGAAGATCAGGGCCCCAGCCTTCGTTATTAGCCTTATAATGCTAACCAATGAAAATATCACGACTTAACCGGATCACCTGAAGATCAGGGCCACAGCCTTCTTTAGTTAGCTTTATAAGGCTAACTAACGAAAATATCACGACCTAATCTAACCAATCGTCAAGGGCGTACAGTTGACCTAACGATTGGTTAGGTTAAGTCGTGATATTTTCGTTAGTTTGCCTTATAAGGATAACGAGCGAAGGCTGGGGGCCCGGATCTTCAGGTGATCCAAAAAATGTCTCCTAAAGATCCTAGTGTAGTTTACGTTCCCCAACTTTGACCTAGTGTAGTTTGTGTCCCCTTTTGCATCAGAGGGAGGTAACCTACACTTGCTCCATATATATATATATATATATGTGAAAAATTATTTCACGAAAGTGACACGTGAAAAATATTTATGATGAATAAAACCACGAAGGGAAAGAAACACAAAGGAGTGAGTGCTCAAGCGCTTTCGTCTAATGACATCCTCAGGAACACTGAGGATGTCATTAGACGAAAGCGCTTGAGCACCCCTTTGTGTTTCTTTTCCCTTCGTGGTTTTATTCATATATATATATGTATATATATATATATATATATAATATATATATATATACAGGGTGAGTAAAAAATCTGGAAACATAGGAACTATGCTTTTCAATGCAAATATACATATACTGTACAATATTTGCATTTAAAAGCAAAGTTCCTATGTTTACAGATTATTTACTCATATATATATATATATATATATATATATATATATAACACGGTAGTTGTGTTCCTGAAAAGTACAGTGTTAAACACAAGCGTGTTAAACGGATGTATTTCATTAGGGGATCTTTCCGTTTCATGTACTGTTTCCGATTTTGTTGAAAATAAGATATTTAAAGAAGATTTTTACGCTGATTTAAAAGATGTAAGTCTTTTTTTGGAGAAATAAGCGATTCAAAAGTTAGATTAGGTTAGGTCAACTGAATGCCCGGTTAGGTTAATTGAATACCCGGTTAGGTCAACTGTATGCTCTTGACGATTGGTTAGGTTAAGTTGTGATATTTTCGTTAAAACTAACGAAAATATCATGACTTAACCTAACCAATCGTCAAGGGCGTACAGTTGACCTAACCGGGCATTCAGTTGACCTAACCGGGTATTTAGTTGCCCTAACCGGGTATTAGTTGACCTACCCGGGCATTCAATTAACTTAACCGGACAGAAAAATAACGGTCGAAATCTATTCACACAAATACTTAGTGACATAAGCCAATATTACTAAAGAATACAATAACCCTTGTTAGTTTTCAGTTGTATTGTTATAGTTTTTGACCTAATACAAAATTACAATAACAAACATAACTTTTGAACCGCTCATTTCTCCATAAAAAGACTTACAGTTTTTAAATCAACGTAAAAATCTACATTAAATATCTTATTTTCAACAAAATCGGAAACAGTACATGAATCGGAAAGATCCTCATTATGTATTAAAATATACAATTCTTCTTCAGTTCTTCAGCTCCCAGGTAGGCTAGTCAGCCTGTTAGTGGAGTCAGCCTCCTTCGCCACTCCGCCCTGTCCAGCAGCACTCCCGTTTCTTCGAGCTCTTGCATGCTGGGCAAGTCGTATCTTCCGCAAGATCAAAAAAAAAACTCTGCCATGGGGAATGACACCTGGAATCCCATGCCGGTCCCAAGCCCGGATAAAAAAGGAGGGTTGCCACGACAGGCCTAGCAAGCCGGTGGTGTAAAAACATTATCGCTCGAGAAACTCAAGAACCATTAAAATATACATACACCTTAAATTTATATATATATATACACCTTAAAATTACATGTTAGACCGCTAAAATATATGTATGTATTGAAATCGTGTTCAACGAGGAGTTACTGTACAATGTACATATATATACTGTGTATATATCAGTGGCGTGCAGTCAGGGTAAGCGGCGCAGGCGCCGCCTACCCATTTAAAAGTAAAATTACAAAAAGTCAATATATTACTACAGTAATCGAAAACTAATATAAAGTTATGATGCTTGTATATATATATATATATATATATATATATATATATATATATATATATATATATATATATATATATATCTGGGGGTACATCTTAAAACTACACTTTCGAAAAAACAAAAGCTAATAACAGCAAGATTCCTACTCTATATTCCCAATAATACTGAGAACAAAATAAGACCCTTTTAAAAACTACCTCTGAAACCTGCTAATTTTGACCAAATTTAAAACCACCAACAGTTTAATATCGGCATTTGTCAGTGTGTAATTATCAGCATGAGAGGTTGTGAAAACCTCCGACTCATTTTACTTTTAAACTTCATAAGTTTTAGTCACGTATGAAAGTACTTTGGGTCCAATCACACACACACACACACACACACACACACACACCACACACACACACACACACACAGTACATATACTAACTCATATATAACTATAATATAAAATTCACACAGTTTTGCTTTTTATACGAGCACAATTTTGTTGCAAGACTATGTAATGCATTAAGTGCTGTGGACTCATTAATACAATATCAGTGAAAGGAAGTAGCGATTTTTTTTTAAATAAAATTAAATGTATGTTTTAATTTTATCACGAATTTTCGCTTTTACGGATATGACCTTCATGAAATGTCTTTAAAATCATACAAATACAGCTCAACGAAGATTAAGATTCGAAGCTGTAAGAAATAATAATAGCCTATGGAGTTAATAATGATCTTCTGTGTAGAGTTACCACCCATGCAGAACGTATGCTATATAATGCGTACACGCACACCCACACCTGCATACACCCAAATACCCACACACCCTATATCCACATATATGCACACACACACACACACACACACACACATACATACATATATATATATATATATATATATATATATATAAAATTTACTTCCAACTCAGGAGAAATTATTAGAACATACAGCTTAGTTATTGGAGTTACAGCTGCGCTTAAAGGGGTCCCAAAAAGAGGGAATTTCGCACACAAGGCTGGATGAAGGTTGAAATAAAAAACAGAGTAAATATAAAAACTGAGCTCACATACTATATTATAGAATGAATTTTTTCGGGTCTATGGCTTCTATATTTATGGTTGTATGTATATTTTACGTTCTGTAATATTTTTTAATATAGAACGTGTAAATATTTTGTTTATGTGTATATATATATATATGTATATATATATATATAGTGTGTGTGTGAGAGAGAGAGAGAGAGAGAGAGAGAGAGAGAGAGAGAGAGAGAGAGAGAGAGAGAGAGAGAATTATATTGTTTATCATTGTTTGTAAATAGATAAAAATCATAGGAAGATTAGGTTTAAAGGTGTTGCAAAGCATACTGCGCATGTGCAGATAATGAAAATCTATTTTGCAATATTTATGAACTCAAATTGGACAAATATAATAAAATCAGAGTCGTCGGTCATTATTCATTATTAGAAACAATATTTTGGTAGTGGTATACATGAAATAGTACTAAAAACGAACGGATTAAGTGTACATTGGAAAAACTTGCATATATGAGTATGTTGTCTTTTTTGTGTGTATTCTGGCTAAGATGCTCAAAGCGTGTTTAACAAAAAGCACGTGGTGATTGCGAAGAATAATTTAAAAAGTATGGCAGGAGGTTGAGGAGAGATAGAGAAAATATATAGAATAAAGATTATATGAGGTTTAGAAAATGAATGTAAGGAATAGATTAATAAAAAAAATAGATATTTATGAATTTTTCAATTTAATAGTGAATAAACAGCGTCTCAGAACAAAGAGTAGCTTCATTTTTTGAAAGATAAATAATTATAAGAGATAAATGAAACTTTATTTTTATGTGGTAAAATAATACATTATTTACCATACTGTGAAGGTAAATACGGCATCACAAAATGGATTCGTAACAAATAGTAAACATTCGTTTATTATGCATTCAAATAGGAAACTCTACTAATGAATTTCCCACCATACTTGGATGGACGTAACTTCCGGCAAGTTATTTTCATAGTCAAATATGATGGCTGTAAGCAAGAAACATCAGCGTTGCGTAACGTATTTTAAGCAGACCGCATCCGAGTTCTGAATTTTATTTGAAATAACCAAATCACAAATGAATGCCCGCGGTATTAAAAATATTTTAAAATTCTGACTTTAAAATCGTTAAACCAAGATTATTATGTTAAGACGAACTCATACCATGAATCAAATATTTGTGTGTTGTATGATTGCGGGGATGGAGGCGAAATTAATATTCGTGGAGAAGTAGTTTCACTGCCTTCACTTTTTTATGATCGTCAAGGGCGTACAGTTGACCTAACCGGGCATTCAATGAACCTAATCGGGTATTCAGTTGACCTAACCTGGCATTCAATTAACCTAACCGGGCATATATATATATATCGAAACCTACGGTAAAATTATTGAATGCCCGGTTAGGTTAATTGAATGCCCGGTTAGGTCAACTGTACACCCTTGACGATTGGTTAAGTTAAGTCGTGATATTTTCGTTAAAACGCGGGATATTTTTGTTACCCGCATGAAGGGTAGCAAAAATAACTGAATGCCCGGTTAGGTCTACTGACTAACCCGGTTAGATTCATTGAATGCCAGGTTAGGTCAACTGTACGGCCTTGACGATTGGTTAGGTTTAGTCGTGATATTTTCGTTAAAACTAACAAAAATACCACGACTAAACCAACCAATCATCATTGGCGTACAGTTGACCGAACCGGGCATTCAAATTTTATCCTATATAAATAATGGTTCTCTGTAAACCGGAAATATGATAGACTGTAATAGATTTTTCAAGATATGTATCTTATATGCATATCTTAAAAATTCTATTATGTAAATAAGATAAGTAAAACCAGTTAAATTATATCCCCCCTAATATTGACCTTTTAAACTATGTTCCCCCTCTCTGAAGCTCGGGGGGGAAATAGTTTAAAAGATCCGCTAATTCATAACTTATATAATGATAATTTTGTTCCTGAATCCCCAACCCACCCCGCCCTTGCCCTCATTCTTAACTAACTCGAAAGTTGGAAATTCTCAGGAGAAATCAATGCATTTAATACCTAAACTACTCGTATGACGAATTATACAAATATTCTTCATATGAGAGCGTTGATCAGATTATTTATAGGCATTACTATACTTCTCAGTGTAAGAAATCAAGCATAATTGAATACATGTTTGGTCAAAGGTGATTATTGTAGCGGTTTTCAAACGAAAGGTTATATTGGTTGTTGCTATTACTGTAAAAATATGAAAAGCAACAAAGCTTATGTGAAAGCTTAACTATAACAGAATTAGAATCATCTGAAGATCAGAGCCCCCAGCCTTCTTTAGTTAGCCTTATAAGGCTAACTAACGAAAATATCACGACCTAACCTAACCAATCGTTCGGTAACTGTACGCCCTTGACGATGGTTAGGTTAGGTCGTGATATTTTTGTTAGTTAGCCTTATAAAGCTAACTAAAGAAGGCTGGGGCCCTGATCTTCAGGTGATCCAGAAATAATACAGCAAAAGAAATGATTAAGATATTGTATATTAAAAACAATGGCATACGTCAATAGAACCAACTGCAACATACACTTCCAACAAACCCATATATTGAGTGTAGGACAAAAGCCCTCTAGGACAAAAGCCCCCTAGAACAAAAGCCCCCTAGGACATTGACCTCCGAACAGTCCTGCTTTAGGATCTTTTCCGTTGGGGGCTAGCAGCGAATTTTTAATGAAAATCGGTAGACTAATGTAGTTTTGGTCACTGATTTAAAAAATAGCTTTCTTTTTTTGGAGAAATGAAAAACAAACATGTTAGAGCACTTTAAATAATTAATGCGTTTTTAACGAAAATATCATGAAAATATCAAATGACCTAACCGGGCATTCAAGTGACCTAACCGGGCATTCAAACAAAAGCCCCCTAGGAAAAATAATAATAAGAATTTTTTTAATCATTATTTTTATTTTTTATTATTACCATAAAAATGAACATTATAAAAGGAACATCAAACCATATCTAGGGAAAATCAAACAAATAAAGCACAATATTAAAAAGTTCATTAAGTGTTAAGATTCATTTAAAGTTCATTTTACTTCCACCTAATGCTGTGACCTACACCATTCAGAAATTCTTCCAAGGTCTTCCTCTCATTCACATAATCCAGACATAGGTTCTTCAAACGCTGTTGATGCTCCTTTGTGACACCTGACTTGCCCTACCCAGCAATTTGTCCAGGGGGCTTTTTTCCTAGGGGGCTTTGTCCGGACCCGCCCATATATTACCTCATTACGTTAACTCTTTCTCTTCTCGCGTCGGTAAACTAGAAAGTATAAATGTTTTAAATTTTTCCATAAAGAGCAAAATAATTTTATATGTATTTGCATTCATTTTGACATCTCTTTGATCAGTACTTTTTGAAAACAAATACACTGATCGAAGTTAAAGAACAGCGCATCCTTTTGGCGCAATTTTTTAATATTGGTAATGCTACTGTAAAGTTTTTAATTACTCGCATAATTACTTTCGCTTAATTCACAATGTAATACAGAAATGCATAATGCAATGCAGAAAGTAAAATTTATAAACTAATTAAAATTTCATTGAAACGGTAAAGTATGCATTCTTTTCATTTGGTATAAAAGCATTAAGCCTATAAAACGGGGCAGTATACTGATTAAATTTAAACAATAGAGATGGGATTACAACCTGAAAACTAGCTCCGCGAGAAAGACTCTTCAGAATGATGAAGTGTAAAAAGAAACCTTACGTACTAAGAATATTTTAGCCAACATATTTTAATCATGATAACCAAAATATTTTGTTGGCAACTTTAAATGGATACAGTCAAGAAAAGGTAACCACAAGATTCAAAATGTGAAACACCACTCAAACTACCCCAGAGATGAAACAATAAAAAATCAACTGTAGACATCCACAGCAAGCATCTCTTTGTGTCTACAAAAACAGGGATACTTCAGCAAAGAAATTACCGCATGATATTTACTGTTATGAAAAAAAGGAGATCAGTAAACATTTTGTTACTAAGATAACAGTTCTTTTTTTATGTAATTGGCTTCGTTTAACGGGACACATAACAACGTGGACACACGTATTTAATAGTGGCTCATATAAATTATTTTTGCTCGATAACAGCCACTCTGGAAGAAGGAAATTTTGGAAAACTCCATTATTAGGAAACTGGGAACCGTATGATTTTAAGCCTTCATTCAAACTTTGTTGTTCTTCATATTATTATGAGATTGCCATAACGTATTACTCGTTCATTGACGATTTTTAAATAAAATAGATGAAATTACAAGCTGAAAAATAGCTTCGCGAAGAATCTTTGGGATGAGGGAAGGTAGAAAGAAAACACGCACTTGGAAGCAATATCAGTAACAAACAAACAATATTGCCACGCTATTGCCACACTTTACCAAACCTGTATTTCTTTATGTTCGATTTCTTATACTGATAATTATAATAATAATAATTACATAATTACTAACGCTTTCTTTCAAGGGACGAGAATGGGAACTGATGTTGATGGGGTTAGAAAGGAAAACCTCATCAATAAATATATGTAGCTTGTAAATTATCTTTCTCTATTAATAACAGGAAACGTACAAGGAAGGATTTATATATATATATATATATATATATACCAACACTTTTTACATATGCAAATTATCCCCCACCAGGATTCGAACCAGGGACCCATAACTCGGACCCGCGGGCGCCGACCACTAGCCCCTCCTTCCTGTATAAAAAAGTCTACGATAGGATTTCATCATATTTCATCACCGAGGAAACATTAGCGCTTTCACACCCAGAAGTGGTTTTACGTGTTAAATCCATGCACTCTAGTCAATGAACAGCATTAATTCAAATGTATCTAAACCAGTGGTGAACACTCGCGACTCCGACCACGAGGTCCCAGGTTCGAATGATATGGGGAATGTTTTGAATATATATATATTTTTTTATGCAGGAAAGAGTGGTCAAAGGCGAATGCCCGCAAAAACCGCCCCCTCCCTCCCCTCCATAGAAGAAGAAGAAGAACCAAAATCAAGATCCAAATTTTCGAGATGCCTGGGTGCTCTGCGTTTGAAAGATTGAAGGCCATGAAGAGGAGGAAAGATGGATTGAGGAAGGTTGTTCCAGAGCTGACCGGTTGAGTAGATGAAAGATTCCTTCTTTAACTCCTGAAGCTCTTCATCATTATACAAATTTAAAATACAAAATTTACAAACACTATTTCCGTCAAAATGATCGTACACTATTTCCGTCAAAATGATCGTCGTATATATTATAATATATAATATATATATATATATATATATATATATATCGCGTATACTCAAAGGTACAAACCGTACATTTGTATTTTGTAAACGGCAATTTTACAATAAACCATGAAATAAATATTTAGCCGACACTATTCTACAGGGTTTTTCAGGTCGACCCTAGAAATATGGAAATTGGCGGAATTTGTAGCAAGTAGGTAGTAATTCATTGTTTCAGGTCGGTCCACTTCCTCCATCGGCCATTTTCATGCAATAAAAATAAACACTTCATATTAGTTCGGAATTACTATGACAAACTTCAAATACCAAATACAAACTACAAATTCCGCCAATTTCGATATTTCTAGGGTCGACCTGAAACGCCCTGTACAACTTCAGAATATTAAATACCACGTGGATGGAAAAGATTATGTGTAAATGCAGGAGTTCACAATAAGAAGGCCCCCATATATCTTTCAATATATAAAATCAAGAACAGCTTCGACAGACACGTCTTAACAGCATGGTAGCGGGTGGTGTTTTTCTAATGAATTTTCAAAAGTCTGTGTGTGTGTGTGTGTGTGTGTGTGTGTGACTCCACGGAATAGCGATTGGGGGGAGAAAATATTGCAAAATTTTGCAAGTATGACACTCTTGGACAAGGAACGAAGTTAGTGTTTCATAGGATTGAGTAATGTCTGCAAACAAGAAAAAATAACGATGATGATGACGAATGGGAGTGTCGAAGTCTCTGATTTAGAGATTATCTGACGCGAATTTTAGGATTTGTCACTCTTGGAATTACAGAGAATTAAGCGAATAAATCTCAATTTTAAGCATTTTAATTATAATTGAGCACAGAGAGGTCCGTGCATTTGTAATTTTAATATTATCAAAACGTTTGGGGTGTGTAAAGTCTCTCGTAACGGCAAAGGTTGTGTAAAGGAAGGGACCTACGGCTTTACGTGGAATCCGAACCATGTGTCGCTTCATCATCTAAGTGCAGAGATAGTCATCCATATAACTAACCAAGAGACGCAACGTCACTTAACCTCGCTGGTTTAACAGGAAGCGAGATTACGACATGACCACGATGGTCGTTTAACATTTTTATATACAGGGTGATCAGGAGGGAGTCAAAGTGTCAGCATTGCATAAAGTAAAGAATATGTGTAATAGTGAAGAAAATACTAAACTTTAATAAATTAACATGCGAAAGTACCACTGATAGAATAAATTACAATAAATGTTCGAATTGTTGGCCATTAACTCCCAGACACTTTTCGATTCGACGTACATATGAATGTTGAACATATCTTAGCATCCCGATACTGATATATGCAATCGCAGATCTGATTTTTTTTCATTCAATTGTTTTATGTTTCTAGAACAGTCAGCGTAGACGATCGACTTGAGATGACTCTACAGAAAGAAATCAAGAGACGTGAGGTCTGGCGATCTAGGAGGCCATTCAACAGGACCTTGCCGCCCAATCCACTTGTTTTGGGAACACCTTATTTAAAAAGTCACGGATATTGAAAGCAAAATGATGTGGTGCACTGTCCTGTTGGAACCACAGATTCGCCCTTGCGCCAATGGTACGTCGTCCAGAAAGGGTTGTATATCTGCAGCATTTGCAGATATGTGTCACCGGTTACAGTTGTCGAAGAAATAAGGACTAATTATCCGATCTCTCCATACTGCTTCCCACACCATTACACAGGGATCATATTGCAAATGAGTCGCATCCGTCTAGTGTGCGTTTTGTCAGCTAAAAAGCGCGCATTGTGCCTATTAACATTACATCTGAGGTGGAATATGACCTCGTCACTGGGCATGATCCAACGGATTCGAGCGCTTCGCTGCAAGAACCAGTGACAGTACTCTACCCGCCGAGCTGTATCATTGCCATGCAACCCCTCAGCCAGCTGGACTTTCTAGGAGTGAAAATTATATTTCTTTAGAATTGCTGGATAGAACGCCTGCTGACATGCGTCTCCTAAAACAACTTTCTTGTTGACTTTTTTGGGTTATCCCGAAGGTGCCTCAAGATGTTTGTTGTTATTTCTTCATCAGTTGCACCTTTTGGCCTGCCAGCATGAGGACGGTTTCCAATACTTTCCTTTCTTTTAGATTCGCTTATTAATTTTTCCAACAGTTCAGTGATGAATTAGGGCCCTTTCTGGTTATTCCCCAATGAGTTCGATAGCAGTTGATCAGTTTGTAGTGCCTAACCTAACATTCATTGAAACAAGCTCCACTCTCTCATCTACTTTATTGTTAATTTTGCTGCCATCATTTATCTAAAAAAAAAGGAAGTAATTTGATGGTCTTAGCCTAGGTCCTTTGTACAAACAACTAATTCGATAGCATTAGGCTAAGTTCTTTGTTCAGCGCCGATTTCTTGTATGACTGTTTTAAAAAATATCACATTTTGAGCAAAACTGTGAAATGCACACCTTGTGTGTGTGTGTGTGTATATATATATATATATATATATATATATTATATATATATATACAGGGTGTCCCGTAAGTCTGGAACCATAGGGCAAAATGATAAAAACGGCAATAAAAACGGCGAAGAAACTTTTGGGGACTGTTTTGTTTGTGAAATGAGCGAGGATGGTAGCGGCTGTGTCATCGTCGGTGGATGTCCTCGGAGGTCCACTGCGTGGTTTATCTCCTATGGATCCCGTTTCCCTGAACTTTGCTACAAGTTTGCCGACACAGCTGTGTGTTATCGGCGCGCGGTCCGGATGCAATCTGTTAAATTCCTTAGCGACCTCCCTCTGACTCCGATTTCCTACGAGTAGAATTACCTGGATGCGTTCTTCCCTACTCAAATACATCATGGGCACTTGCATAAACGGAAAAACATGAATTACTTATTTTACCTTATGGTTCGAGACTTATGGGACACCCTGTATATATATATATATATATATATATATATATATATATATATATATATATAAAACTAAAAGAAAAGCCGAGGAAGATGATTCCTAATTTTCGTCAATACGATTTAATATTTTTGGTAAAATTAATATTTAAGCGATTTACCTGAAACGTGAGAAGGTACAGCGATATTGCTTCATTCTTTTTGAATGACATTTGAACACGCTATCTTTCAAGATGCACACAAAAAACATTCAGTGCTTGCGAAGGGAGCGTATATATATATATATATATATATATATATATATATATATAGGGCTACGTAGTGGCCGATGTCGTAACACCGCTTCTCGGAGATCAGCGAAGTTAAGCGACATTGGGTCTGGGTAGTAATTGGATGGGAGACCGTCCTCTGCGTCCAGATTATGTAGCGACCCGTGGTTCGGATCCCACGTAAAGCTGTAGGTCCCCTCCGTCATATGACCTTAGATGTTGCGAAGGAGGTTAAACAACCCCAATTAAAAAAAATATATATATATATATATATTTCCTAAGTTCAAAAGTTCGAAAAAATATGAGCAGAATTAAAAGTAGAAGAGTTCAGTTCAGGATTGTTCATAATTATACTAAACGATATGGACAATGAAATGAGCAGGAATAACAGTACATAACCTCCTATCTCATTCGGGTGATGCATAAATGGAATATGCAGATAGTCAGAAGAGAGTATTTGGAAATCCAATTCCGAAAACATTCCCGTAGACAAAACTATATATATATATATATATATAATAATAAAACCCACATTCGACAAACATCTGGAACTTCAACTTCAGACTTCAACTGAAGACGGCACCAGATGTGTGTTGACCGAAACGTTTTGTTTCTTTATAAAGTTTTTCTTTCGTTAATGTTCTTTTTAATAGTACGTTATTGCACTTTTCAATATGTGTGTGTGTGTGTGTGTGTGTGACTTATACTTAAGTTCGTGACAAGTGCACCTCGAGCACGAGGAACAATATATATATATATATATATATGTGTGTGTGTGTGTGTTTGTGTGTGTGTGTGTGTGTAAATATGTAATACAGTGTTTATAAAGGTTTTCTACAATAAAATCGCATCTTAACTTCTTTAAAATTGCATATGCATTGTTATTGGATGCACAGCGAAGGAAAACATGTCATGCATTATGCATAAGTTGGAAGAAGGAACTTCTAGAATTGATAAATGCATTGCCCATTTAAATATGCAAACTGTGTAAAATTGGAGAGAGGAGCTGAATTGGAGTTCATAAAATATACGTCAAAGAAATTGACCTGCATTAAATATTGTTTCACCGACACTGTACAGTATTCTTGGTGAAACCATCCTGAATAAGAGATCAAACGTTCGTATCATCCACGTTAGGTCATATAACTCGTTATAATAAATAACGATAGAGAAAATTTTATTGTTTGGTTTTTGTGTTTTAGTAAAATAATACTTTTCAGGAAATTATTTTTACCTTTGTACAAAAAAAATATTCTGATAAACTTGGACAATTTGCAACCCACCGTATTTCCCGGCGTATAACGCGCACCCTAATTTTGAAGAGAAAATTATTTTGAAGAGAAAATTTAGGAAAATAAAAATAAGGAAAAAATATACCTCCTACCTCACTTCACATGTACAATTTTAACGAGTTAATTTTAACATGTACATGATTTTTGGAGTATTTTGGGGGAAAAAAAGTGTGCGTTATACGCCGGGAAATACGATAATTCCTTCCTATTTTTACGTATTGAACTTTATGGATGTTTGTATCTCAAAAATAGTAAGTAATTTATCTTTTTTTTTTGAAGTTTGCGTTACAGTGTACAGAAAAATAAATAAATGAATATCAATTATTATAAATATTTCAGGTGATTTTTTAAACATGTGACGACACTTTAAAATATGTGTATTTTTTTATTAACTGAAATAAATGCGTGAAAGTTTTACTGTACCTTCTCTACACATGGGAAAGTAGTCCCCCTCGTGCAAAACATGCTATATGTGATTTCCTCTCAGTTCACGATACTTACACGAAGTCTTGTCCAGCAGATTTCCTGCGGTTTATGATAAAGGAATATCATGGCCACCAACCAGATCTAAACCCCTGTAACTTTTATCTGTAAGGTTATTTAAAAGATAGCGTCTAAAAAAGATCAACACACAATAGAAGAATTGAAAACATCAAATGAACAAGAAATTTATCATATTTCAACAGACATTCTGTGCAGAGTACTGCAAAATTTTGTTTTCGTGTGCAAAGGCTTACTGGGCTGAGAGGACATCACGTGGAGCATGTGTTGCACTAGGGTATTAATTACCCATGACTAGAGAGAGTACAGTAAAAATTTCGTGCTTTTATTTCAATTAATAAAAAAATGCAAACCTTTTAGGGCGTTAGAAGTTTAGAAAGCCACCTGATATATGCATCATTTATAAAGTGTATTTATTTATAGAGATAAATAGCAAATAATGCCTGGTCTGCGATGCGAACTGGCAAACATACTTTAAATTGAAAAAAGGATTGAATGATCAAATTGTCGAAAATTATCTTATTTTGTTTTATTTTCCCCATCCTTCATGTTTCAATCGCCTATTGCATCTCTCAAGGGAAACGACCTTCTTATTTTCCCTCCTGGTTCTGACCCTTTGTCTAGCAATGGTTACCATGACAACTACCAGTACTTAAAAATTTTTAGGATGATTCTTATTTTAATTAAATTTATTATCTTCTGTAAATTTATGTATTTAATTATTATTTATTTAATTGACCAAATATATTTCATAAACTCTTAATTTGTTATTTCATTGTTTTATTTATACTCGTAATCTCTGTATCAAATTTGGACATTCGAACCAGGCGAGAGTTTGGCTTAGAATAAACCAATGAACGACGAGTGCACGTTTTGATGTCTTAATTTTTAGTTTTTCCAAGATCATTACTTTCAAAAAAATTAATTTCGTCTTCAACAGACGCGTCTCTCTCTAAAATTTAGTGTATAGTCTCTGCCATATAAGTTCATTTTCTCTTTTTCAAGTCTAATTGTATCACCTGTCTCGGGATTTCTCCCAACCGCTACCGCCAGGTGTTTCTTCTGGATACCATGCGCCATAAAAACGAAAAGTAAAATATTTGTTTTTTATCTTTTGTATCTTTTGTAAATCCTCCGCTTTAATACTTATTTATTATTTCTTCTTAAATGTAATAAAATATTTCATTTAAATTTTAATTTTTTTATTTAACATTTTAACCTATTTTTTTAGAGTTTTGTTTACGTTATATTAAATATTAAAATTTTTAACTTTTTAATAAGAGTTTAATATTTGTTTTTAGTTTTATTTTAATGTTTTTACTTTTAATATCTATGTTTTTACTTTTTCATGAAACTATGTATTTTTACTGTGCGTGTCAGAATCTGACTTAGCTTGTGTACGTAATTTGTATACCTTAATCGTAATTAATAAT
Organism: Bathynomus jamesi; assembly: GCA_023014485.1. Lineage (NCBI taxonomy): Eukaryota > Metazoa > Arthropoda > Malacostraca > Isopoda > Cirolanidae > Bathynomus > Bathynomus jamesi. Next base: position 283,109 of record JAJOZX010001428.1, on the reverse strand, counting down.
TAATTAAGCGATTGCGAGTATTTCTGAAAAATGGTGCGTGTTTGCTTTGTATTTTGGGGAGAAAATTTATAATTATACAAATATTTTATAATGAGGTTATAATTTTGTGTATTTTCCGAAAATTTATAGTTTAAAATGTTTTATGGCTGTGAAATTTCTCAAAATATGTGTCGACCCCTCGGGGAAGACGCGGTAAAGGTCTCTAAGAGAGTGCCAAAGGATCTTCGTTATCTTTGACCTGAGCTGGTAGATTGGTTCTCTCTCAGACACTGAATTTGAGTTTCTTCAAAATTGTCAGTATATAGTTTGTCAGTTCAGTTGGTATAGCGTTATGCCAGCTTTCTCTTCGTACGTATCGTATCACTTCATTTACCTTTACCGGTAAAGTCGTGTATTTCTGTATTTTGTATTGCCTTTAACAACTGTCAAAGGCCTAAATTTTTTTTGTTCTTAATCTTTGTTTCCAGTCGTGTAATTAGAAAGTAGGCCAAAATATTAACATAAATTAATAGTTTACTGACGTTTGAACAATCTGAATGGACAAATAACAAATGTCATACAGTTTATGATGTCAAATTATCCTTATTAAATTCTTTATGAATATAAGACAGACCTATGATACATACTACATCATCTGAAATAGGTTTTCGAATCAGTATATGTAGTTCAATTACGTTAAATTTTAGTGTATACTCGGGCGTATAATCTCTCTCTCTCTCTCTCTCTCTCTCTCTCTCTCTCTCTCTCTCTCTCTCTCTCTCTCTCTCTCTCGTTTCCGTATATTCTGACCGACGTTCGTTACTCACTTATTTTTAATAAGGTGTTTATATGAAATTTTTTTACTTTAGTAGTCGATATTTATAAAAGGAGCTAATGCGATTATCCACCATAAAGCAAATTCTGATATCTAATCTATCAAATTATTTAAAAATTCCTTCTGATCTGTCGCATGGAATCCCTTTCATTAAAGTAAATGTTGCCAAGGTTACCAAGCCCACTCTCATACATTTCGCAAAAGCTCGGAAAGATTTTAACATTCCCGCTTTCACGGCCATTCATTATCTTTTTAAAATGAATAATCTCTTCGGCAGCACATGCATTTCAATAGACTCGCCTTAATTGTCATCTGACACTGAATTTCCTCTCTCCTTAGAACTGGAGAAGCCCCTGTAGCCATTTATAATAATCATTCGAGGAAAAATTTAAAATCGCTTATAATTCAGAAGTACTGTAGGTCAAATGAACGAGGAAATACACTCTCAGACTGAAACTTTTCGACCGAAACAAGGATTTCTCATTCTATTCGTGCAACCTCCAACAGTCATGACTCGGAATTAGAGAAGCAGTTAAATGACCTTCATTTGTCTCATTTAAATAGTGATAAAAATTCGATTGTGGTAACGTTCTTACGTAAACACAGAAGTGCAATTTCATTAAAGTAATTTGATTTGAGTGAAGTATCAGACGTCCCTTGTTTACTAAACAGGTGAATGGACTTATTGTTTCTTCAGAAAATACAATGAATGGGTTTATTCAGCCTTCTAAATGTGCCTAGGGATCACTAGTTTTATAAGTAAAATAACAAAATGGTGAGACAGCATTTGTTGTCGATCTACGTAAGCTCAATGTCATTAGCAAAGAATACACCTACCTAATAAATCGACCAGATGACATTGTCGGTAACCTTCATGTTTTTTACAGTTTTTATAGTCTTAGATCTGAAACATGCCCAGCTAGAATGATGGTGTTTATAAAACCTCTACAAAGAGTCCGACGATCCATTGTTCCAAATGTATTCTACTGTATGTTTTTTTATGTAAGAAGCAGCGGGACAAGGGCGAGAGCCAGCAAAAAATTACCTCCCCCCCCCCTATATAAGAAGGAGAGAGCCAAAATCAAGGTCTCTGAGACCCACGATGCCATTTTATTATCATATTATTATTTTTTTAATAAATTTGAAAAGATTGTGTAGTGTGTAAAATGCATGTATGTACACTTTTTCTACTTAAGATACTAAGAGGATTTCCTTATACAAAGATATTTAGAATTTAAGTATAATCGCAGTTCATTATTTTTTTAAAGACATTTTAGATTTTTGCATAAAAGCGTACAACATACGCAACACAAACATAATTTTCGTATATTTGTAAAACGCTAAAATTACGTCTCAAACGTAGTCTTATGAAATGCAAATTAATATACACCACTTAAAGGTTATCGTGCGAGTTTTACTAGTATATGATTGCAGTGTAAACGTATCTAAGACGTTTTATACATGCATTCTCTTATAAAACAATAAAAGTGAGTCGCCCAAAGAAGTTTGGCAAAGACTCTTTATAAATATATATACTTATATTATACCACCTTATACATTTGCAATTGGTTAGAAGGGAACTATGAAAGAGACATATGGTTGGATTTACAAAAACTGTGAGGGAGTGATTTGGGGTGGAAGATACAACCTCTTACACACACACACACACACACACACACACACACACACACACACACACACACACACAAATAAAAATTTGATATCTCTTTGCCCATGGGAGCAGGTAATGGGTACTTGGGGGAAACGAATTCTCGGTTATTTAACATAATTCCTAACTTACAAGTATAATATGCGATAATTAATGTGTAATATTTCACGTAAACAAAAGAAGTGACTTTGAATGTGTGTTTTTTTATTACAAAACAATATAACTCGTATTTACTGTGAATCCCCACCCCGAAATCTCCTAATTAATTTCCCACACCCACGATACTCCATTGATAATAAACTATTATCCTCATCAAAATATATAGCAGATTTCAGACAATAAAAATATAATATAATATAAATATTATACACTTTAGTACATTAAATAAAATGGCAGTTTGGTAAGTATGGTACATACTTTCGGAAATCATTAAATTGTTACCTCTTTCTCCCCATTTACAGGAAGTACCCACACTCACACAGCATTTGGAATCTTTACTGACTGCGCATAACTCACATTATATAAAACAAAAGGATTAGACCAGTGTTTCTCAAACGGTGGGTCGCGACCACCCTGGTCGTAGTTTCTTTACCCCTGAGTAGTGATTTGTGCGCAAAAAAAGCAAAATAAAACCCCACTTCGTGAGTTTGTTTACCCCTGCAGGATGATAAGGAGTCGCACCGATCCTGACACGGAGGTCGTGGGGCAAATCAGGCTGAGAAACACTGGGTTAGACCTTCAAAAACAATTAAATAAATTTTCATCAGTTAAGTTTTTACTTCAACGAATCTGTATCACAGAATTGAAACTCAAAGACATTTTAATCAGTAATTCAATTCTTACATGTTTCACTCATAACAAAAGTGTTATAAATCACTTACATCAGAGTTTCTCGAAGGTCGTTTTATGTATTTCTTATAACATACAAACAGAAATGACAGTTACGAGGAAACCTTTTTTCCACTGGCGGTATCTACTTGATTCACAAAATATTCGCGTGTCATTGACGCAACAGCTGAGATTAGAGTCAGCATCAAATCAGACGTCGAAATTAATTAATTATATAAATGCAAATGCGATACTGTGATGCAAATTTAGAGAAATTAATTTAAGATGTGCTTCAAATAGAAACTTTTGCACAGATTAAAATTTAATGAAACCCTTTCTCATTTGGTTCTTCAAATTATACTGTTCTTTAAATGCATTACACCTTCATAACATTATATAGCATTGAAAAGCGTGAAAAGATATAAAATTGAATCTAGATGTAAGTAAGTTGGCGAAAAACATTATAACTTAGTAAATACATAATAAATTTTCCCTCCCAATGCAGCAGCCAACTACTGAAAAAAGCAAAAGCGAGCGTATGAGGAACATTAGAAGATTATAAGCAAAGCATGAAATGGAAACAAAGTGAAGTAATTGCGCATAATATACACTTAAAATTGATTTTAAATTCAATTTAATTATTACAAAAATGATAATAGCAACTTCCTTGTTGATATTTAACTTCTTTTTTTTTAAATAAACAGACATTCGGTTCGGTAATGTGACTTCAATTATTTCACTCGTATTTCGTGTCTGTAATAATGAACTATAATGTCGAATATGTATTAAAATTAAGTTGGTTGAGTGAGAACTTTTTACGGGCAAGAAGTAGACAGAGAGAGAGAGAGAGAGAGAAGAGAAGAGAGAGAGAGAAAAAAATGTACACAAAAATATACAATTATACAAACAATATGTGTGAAACGTGAGTTTCATTGCATCGCATTGCATTGCATAATTAATGTACATAAAATCAAATTAGCTGTGTTACAAAGGTTTGAGGTATTGATTTTCGATATGAGAGTGACATCAATATGAAATAAAATCAAATATGATCCATTACTGTTTGTGAAAAGTAAAAATACAACATTAAAAAGAATACCTCGAATGAATTGAAGTCGAATGCAGTAAAATCGATTTTCTTAAAATTTGAGAGAAAATAATGTTAGAATGAATAATTATGAATTGTAATTGTAATATCATTGGCCTTTCCTCAAATTTCCAATCTGTTGAGCACCCTTTCTCCTCACTGAAACTCAGGTGTCTTAGACGACTGACAGCAACCCCTTTTCTGTTCCTTTTTACTTTCTCTATAATCAGTTTCATTATACAATATTGAACTATGTTCTATAATGAAATTGGTGGATGTTGTATATATGTACGCAACGACCTACTTGCTCTCGTATTCCGGAACTTGAATCCCTCGAATTCTACACCCTGTCTCTGGCTTGCATGATACTCTCAAACTAAATACATCTGTGCTCTCTACCTTTCTCCTAATTCTACTGACTACCCAAAACGCTTTGACTACCTAACTCCCAAAGTGGAATACATTCTATTCCACTCTCCATTCGCTTAAACCTCCATTTTAGGATATTTCAGTATTCATCACCACTTTTGGCTTTCCTCCCATTTCACTGACATTCCTGGTGAACTAATGTAGCTTACAACTTCTCCATTCTGAATGACCTAGGGTAGATTGTACAGCACCCTAATCATATCCACGATCGTCTTCGAGATAGGCCTAACATTCTGGATTTATTTCTCACTACTCAGCTTTCTTCTTACTCTGTTAAGCTTTATTCTCCGTTGGGCTCCTCCGATCACAAATGTTGTATCTGTTTCCTGTCCTATCGCTCCAGTTCAGCCCTTTGGCACTTTGGCACCTCTGACTGGGAGGCCCTTAGGCAGTACTTCTTTGAATGATTACTGCTACCGTGGCCGGAGCCCCTCCGAGTGTACTGAACACATCACGGAAGTAATTCACTCGGGCATGGAGGAGTACATTCCATATCCTTTACCTAATACTAATGCAAAAAAAAACCTTAGTTTAACTTTGCTTGTTCTAATGCTATCCGCAACAGAAAGGAGGCTTTAAGAAGGTATCCTTAATAGGAAGACTCTTAAACACCTCGCTTCTCAGCAATCTTCTTTCATCGTGAGTATGGGTTCCGCAAGGAAGGCTCTATTGGCGATCTTCTTGCATATTTCTCTGATTCTTGGTCATTCTTCTTTCAGGATTTCGGTGAAACCTTTGCTATTGCGTTTTTGTAGAATTCCTCCCTCCTTCTATATAAAAAA
>JAJOZX010001428.1:140000-275000 GCA_023014485.1 Bathynomus jamesi | reverse complement strand
GTGTAACTAAAGTGCTTAATAAATTTTCCATCCAAATAGAGCTCAAGTTAGACGAACGTTCTTATCCAAAGAAATTGATAAAATGAGTGAAAATTCGTTTGGAAAGATGAAAAATAGCTTTTAAAAATGTCTGCAACCTCTTTTTATCTTGAATCTTTAGAAGCCTTCTTAATTTAGTTCATTTCTTATACGACATATCCTGTTTGAAGCCTTGAATGTATTAATGCAACGGTGTGCGAGTAGAGCATTAAAAAAAACGATCATATACTTACATACGATGTACGCGTGTGCCGAATGTCTACACGCATTACGGAGCTAATTAAAACAACCTTTTAGTTTTGATGCTGTCCGAAAAAACTGTAAATTTAATTTAGATTTTTACAAAATTTGATTTTACTTTGATCTGACTTTTAATGTTTACTTTTAGAGTAACTCCATTTTATAGCTTTTAATATTTATTATCTTAGTTTGTAAGATTTTTTGTTTTATGTTGAATTTAGAGAAAACTACCGCCTGTACTTTACTTTTATTGAATCTTTTGATTTAAAACTAAATGAAATACGTCTATATATTTTTTTTATGCAGGAAGGAGGGATCAAGGGCGAATGCCCGCAAAAAAGCCCACCCCCTATAGAGGAAGAAGAGACCCAAAATCAAGGTTCAAGGTCTTCGAGATGCTTGGACACTCTGTGTTTGAAAGATTGGAGGATACAGACAGGGAGAAAGATGGATTGAGGAAGATTGTTCCAGAGTTGACAGGTTGAGTAAATAAAAAATTGAAAATACCGATTAACCTTTACATTAGAGAGTTGGACAGAAAAGAAATGAGAATGTGTTGAATGTGTTGAAGCAACATTGTGGCGAAGAGAGAGAGAGAGAGAGATTGAAGACAGTGAGTAAGAGGCGGGGAATTGATGAGACGAAAAACCTTTGATTGCATCCACTCAAGTAGAGCTGTGTGTGTTGAGCCACCACACACATGAGGAATATATTCCATACGGGAATGGACAAGAGCCCTATACAGAGACAGCAACTGAGTCGGGGTGAAGAAATCACAGAACTGATACGGCACGTAACATCATAGAAACTGCTTTAGAAAGAGCGTATATGTGATCTTTCCAGGAAAGATCACGAGAAAAGAAAACATCAAGCGTGTTAAAAGAAGGAAAAGGATTGAGCTGTTTATTGGTGAGGATAAGGGGATAGTCAGGTGGAAGATTGTGACGAGTAGACAGATGAAGAAACTGAGTTTTAGAGCGTTGAAAGCCACAAGGTTTTCTCTGTTCCAATCAGAGATACTAGAAAGATCAGCGGCCAGGTGCACCATAGCCGTCCTACGTGAAGCATGGAGTGACTGTTGAAAGGGAAGCTTTATGAAGCGGGTGGGGAAGTAAAGGGTGGAATCATCAACACAGAGGTGGATAGTACAGGAAGTGTGACTTAACAGATCATTTATAAATAAAAGGAAAAGAGTAGGTGACAGGACAGAGCCCTGAGAAACACCACTATTAATAACTTTAGGAAAAGAACAGTAGCCATCTACAACCCCAGCTATAGATCGGCCAAAAGGAAATTAGAGATGAAGGGACAAATAGAAGGATAGAAAATGGAGGGCAGTTTGAAAAATAAAAATTTGTGCCAGACTCTATCAAAAGCTTTATACAACGTATATATATATATATATATATATATACATATATATATATATATATATACATATATATATATATATATACAGGGTGGCGCAAAAATCGCACATCATAGGAATTTTCAGTGTCGATTATATATTTTTTTTTCTTTTAGGTGGGGATGGCTGCGAAATTAACAATAGACAAGTGGGGGGAGCTTGGTTTTAATGTATGGAATACCAGGTACTACAAATCGATGAATCAGTATACATTCTCTCTTCGTTGTAAAAGATGAAGTCATGTCTTGCTTAACACTTAATTTTAAATTTTAAGCATTTAATTTTCGCTCATATGCATGTTTAATTGTAATTCATAATAAAATGCATATTTCAATTTCCACTTTTAGTTAACTCGGCAGATCATGATAACATCAGATCTGTCAATATGCGGTTTAAAACAAAAACATGGCTTCATCTTCAAATATCTTGCTTATCTGTCTTGTCTGTCTTGTCATTGCTCAGCTAAAATATTTACCTTATCTTAAAATATTTTGCATAATAATTCAACCTATTGAGAATAAAAACACAAAGCAGGTCAGCATTAAATAATAATGATGTCATTAAAAATTTAGTATATACGCTTATAAAATTTCTCCAGTGTTCATTCTGATTTGTCTGATTTAACTTAGAGGCTGAGCATTACCTGTAACATTTTAGCAGTAAACTACAGTAAGAAAATATCTTTGTCTACTCCTTCAAGCCTTGCTCTCTTCAGAGAACTTAGTCTTAAATAGAGAAACATAATTTCCGATACGTTACAAGAAGAATCGGGGAACCTTCAGAGAATTTAGTAAGCTCCAATGAATCCTCCGATCTACTACAAGAAGAAATTGGAGAGTAGTATAAGAGAAACTACTGCGATCCCCTATACGGTACCAGCTACTCCAGAGTAGCAAATCCGTTGCTGCAACCTAACCAGAACCCCTGTCAACTTCGAACCTCCCAAGGCCATAAATGGAGGGGTTAACATAAATGAAGAGCGTGATGCATTTCAAAATCATAAATTAATAAATAAAAACTACGGTCGATTGTTCAACTAAACATGTTTAAAGGAAAAGCTGCTCCCCAAATATACGGATATATTATATATATATATATATATATATATATATATATATATATATATATATATATATATATATATATATTTTAATCTAGATACATCGATAAAATTACTGTCTGATTAACTGACTGACTGACTGATCAATTCGCGGAAATATAGTTTCACAGTACAGAGAATATAGCCAAGAGAATAAACACAAATATCCTTCACTCATTACTGTTTTGGCTAAAAGATAATTTCATCATCAGAGCTGGAAAAAAGGGGGAAATTTAAATCCGAATTCCAACAGTAGTTACACTGCAAAGTAATTAACTGAGGGAAATGCCAGTTGGTTTAGAAGGCGTAACCAGCTATTTGGTATAGTGCATACATATATATATATAATATTATATATATATATATATTGTAGGAAACGTGCATCGTTTATATATATTCCTACCACCCCAGTTATTCCTTAATATCGTTTATATATATATTATATATATATATATATTATATATATATATACCCAGGAAAGCATTTATTGGATAATAAAATACAAGTACATCATTCTGTTTATTTAGACGAATTATTGAAATTAGTTTCATGAAATATATAGAAAATAAATATACAATCAAAATACTTCAGAAAAATTATATAAACACTTTAAACGATATATATAAATATATACATTCTTAAATAATAATATGAGTACAGGAGAAATCTATATACACATTTATATAAAATAATATATAATAAAATTTTAAAAAATATATAGAAAATAAATATACATTCAAAATTAATATATAAACCAGGTGCCTGGTACCTAAGATACTGTACCCTTTGGCTACCATAACCCTTGATTGTTATATGTGTGTCTATTTACTTGTTAACGATATGTTTATTTATTTATTATACGTATTTCAATATATATACCTTGAATAATTCGATATGTTTATTACATAAAACTTGTTTCAATTAGCGTTTCATTTTCTCCTGTGTGTGTGTGTGTTTGTACAGGAAAAGTCCTAAGCTCCACCCCCTGTATGATCGATCAAAAGTCACGTAACCCCTGCTACTACCTGGACATATCTCTACCCCTGCGTGCTCAGTCGACCGCTGCAAGCCCTGGATCTCAGACATGTATATGAAGAATTCTCACGTACACGAAAAATAGTGATGGTAACCTTTGATATTGCGTGCTCGACGTTTATGAAGTGGTATTCGGTAAAGTCTACAGATGTGGTGAATAGTGAAAAACTCCCTTGTCTTCCCTTCTTTGAGACTTTTAAGGCTACATTGAACCGTGCGAAGCTTGAGGAACAAGAGGTTCAAATACTCTACGGCTATTCTGGCGAGAGCAATGCAGGATTTCGTGGCACAAACGATGTAATGGACTACGTTGTAAGACTAAACTGCGTAAAAGCTTACATATACCGTGAAATGAAAGAAACAACACGTGCAGAAGAGAAGCAACGGGTATGGTTAGTGAGTCTTGTTGATGAGTGGTGTGACAAACGGTATTATGTCATGCTGCATCATACTGAGTACTCGTACCCTGCGGCTAAGAATGTAATCTTGTTATAATGGACAATCTGAAGTATTTTTATCATTATGTTCATATGTATCATGACGAGGTTTGCAGTGAGGTTATGGCCAAAGGCCTGTGTGAGTTTTTAATAGAATTTAGAGACGAGTATCACTTGCTAAGCAAAAAGGAAAAATATGGACGCATGTTTCTCAAATAGTGCGCCAGAGTGTTAATAAAATGTGTTTAGTTCGTGAAAATACCCCTGAACAAAAATGTCTGGTGCGCATTCTGGGGAGTGGGAGTGATAAAACATTAAAGCCGATATTACTTCGTGTGTCGCAGATGGAAAAATTCTCTAAACGATTGCCCAGTATAGTAGGGTACAAGTATTCACATGACTCTTTTATGTTGGAACAAACCCGTACACGAAACATTAACGCTTGGTATGATTCACTCGTATGACTCGTTTCCCACACCTGTTTCCGAGCCAAACCGCGCACCGGTTGCATATAGTCATCTCAGAGCTTGAACCGACCGGATGTGCATTCCTGACAATAGAATATGATGGAGCTTCCTTCGAGCAGCATTCTCAATGCCGTATACGATGTGTCCGTGATGAAGTCATTGCGTGTTCAGGCGTAAAACTGGTGCCGTTGACTATATACTTGAAACGATTTGTAGATAAACAAACTCTGGTAAACGGAATGTTGTTTATTTAAGTGTTGAGGAGATGAATAGAGTCTTCGTGATAGTTGAGAAGTGGAGCGAGGATCGTTATAAAATACCTGCAGGTGTAGGTACAAGAAGAGAACAGATTAGTGATACCCCTCATATGCCATTGTTTATACGTTGTGTATAAATAGCGATCAGCCATGCATTGATATACGACTGATGGAAGAATGCATCTGATAATAACGTTCTTATCCCCACGCGAAACCGCTTCATCCTCGACAGAATGTTTGAAATCGTCCGTTTCCGCAAGCTAAACCTATATTAGACGCACTGTTACGGATATGCTTTATTTTGATACGGTTCTTGAATACGCATACACCCCTCTGCTCGACGGGTTTACCGAATGTAGGAATGAACATGGTGAGAATGGTCTAGAACTGGATGCTTATTTAAAAGGTTTAGACTCTTAGAAATATCATGAACTTTGGTACAAAGGACTTGACCGGTACAGAGCTGAGCTCACCTACACCTATTTCTTTATAAAGGGTGATCCAGAGAAATGGGACCCAAAAGAAACCCCTGTAACTCTTAAAGTATAAGTCCTTTTATAAAATCATACGCATCATTCGAAAGAGGATAGTTACAAGTTTGTGCAGGATTGTATAGGTTTTGACAATACAATACAAGATAAGATACAAAACAAAATAAAAGTGTTAGTTAAAACTAACCCTTCAAGATGACTGCATGGACTGTGGAACAGCTGGGTTTCATAACTGAGCAATATTATGAGCATGGAAGAAGTGTAGTTTCAGCTCTTAGAAGGTGATTTTGACATTGAAAATTTGTCTTGAAAGATCTTTGAGCTGAAACTACACTTCTTCCATGCTCATAATATTGCTCAGTTATGAAACGCAGCTGTTCCACAGCAGTCCATGCAGTCATCTTGAAGGGTTAGTTTTAACTAACACTTTTATTTTGTTTTGTATCTTATCTTGTCTTGTATTGTCCAAACCTATACAATCCTGTACAAACTTGTAACTATCCTCTTTCGAATGATGCGTATGATTTTATAAAAGGACTTATACTTTAAGAGTTACAGGGGTTTCTTTTGGGTCCCATTTCTCTGGATCACCCTTTATAATGTGCAGCTGTCGCTACGACTGAGAAGATTATTTCAACTGCCGATATGCATTAAAAAGCTCAGATCGGTAAGAATAAACCCTCGATTGGAAAGGAGTGTTTATAAACTTGAATTTAATAATGATGTTGGGGCTAACTACGCCCTCTTTGTCCGTGCTTTTGATTGTATTCTGTCCGTATTTAAAGAGAGTGATAACTTGCTAACCGAATGTAAAGTGGGCAGAAAAATAGTCTTGAACGAATTGAAAGCCCTTTACATCGAATATAGGTATCCGTATACCTTGAACGGTGAAATGATGTTAAATCGTATTTATTGCATAGTGTAAAGCAACACGTGCGAGTTTAGTATTTTAGTTAAGCGCAGTAGAACATAATATGCATATAGAGTTCTCCTGTACTATTATTATTTTGATGTTTATATATTAATTTTTGAACGTAGATTTATTTTCCATATATTTTTAAAATTTTATTGTTATTATTATTTAATATAAATGTGTATGTAGATTTCTCCTGTACTCATATTATTATTTAAGAATGTATATATTGATATATATCGTTTAAAATGTGTATAGAATTTTTCTGAACTATTTTGATTGTATATTTATTTTCTATATACTTCATGAAACTAATTTCAATAATTCGTCTAAATAAACAGAATGATGTACTTGTATTTTATTATCCAATAGATGTTTTCATGGGTGTATATATATATATATATATATAATATATATATATACAGGGTGTCCGAGAATTATCTGTACAATTTTTGGCTGTTATTAAAAGTCAACCATGAAGTGTAGAAATTTCAGTGTTGTCCCATTTTACAGAGAATCTCATTAAGTTTTTTCTGATACCACGTTTTGACAAGTTTTTTAGAAATGTACGCAGGTGACAGACATTGATGATTTAAAAGCAAGAATCACAGCTGCTATTGAGCGAATTGATGTGGATATGCTGCAGCGTACATGGCAACATTTGGAGTATCGATTGGATGTTTTGCGAATCACTAATGGTGCACATATCGAATGTTTGTAACAACGTTACTTTAATAAAAGAAACCTTTGAAAATACAGATTCTAAATAATCTTGTTTAAGAATTTTACGTGTGTTATCAAGAATTTTATTAAAAGATGAAATTGTACAGATAATGTTCGGACACACTGGAATTTTTAAAAAACTTGTCAAAACTTGGTATCAGAAAAAACTTAATGAGATTCTCTGTAAAATGGGACAACACTGGAATTTATACACTCATGGTTGACTTTTAATACCAGCCAAAAATTGTTACAGATAATTCTCGGACACCCTGTATATATATATATGTATATATATATGTATATATATATATATAAACGATATTAAAGAACAACTGGGGTGATGAGAATATATATAAACGATGCACGTTTCCTACAATAAATATATATATATGTATACACTATACCAAATAGCTGGTTACGCCTTCTAAACCAACTGGCTGCTTAAGACAACTGGTGGATTTCTAAGCCATCTGATGCTGTCAAGAGCATCTCCATTAATTAAATAAATAGCACAATCTGGCAACTCAAAAGTTAATAATATACACATACACCTAACCAAGCCATTTACGCCTTCTAAGCCAGATTAAGCTTTCTAAGCCAACTGGCTGATTAAGACCTTCTAAGTCAAGTGCAAAGACCAAGAGCTTTATTATGTGTCTGGCGGTCCCAGGCGAAGGATGCTCTCTCTCTCTCTCTCTTTCTCCTCTCTCTCTCTCTCTCTCTCTCTCTCTCTCTCTCTCTCCCCTTGCTTCCTTTTTTTGCACCCTGGGGGAGGGGTTGGTGGTTGGCACCTTGCAACAAGGGGGATGGGGGTTGGCACCTTGCAACATTTGATCGACATTGCAATTGCACTCTCCCAGTTTGCGGCCATGCTACTCTGACTCACCATCTGAATTATTATCTGGTTTTAATTTGTAAGAAAATATGATACCATTACTTTCAACTTCAAGGCAAGTTTACTGCTGGGTAGTAACGGAAATTCTACTATAAGATTGTATGGGTATCACGGTTCAACTTTATAAAGCTCAAGTTTTTGTAATTTTCATTTCGAAGGATGAAACACCGAGAGAAAATGTTAGAAACAATTAGTTACTGATGCTGAAATTAAATTTGAAGGAAGACGCAGCACTTTGTGCGAAAGTGAATGTAAGCAGTCTGTTGTCTGTTCCGGGGTTTAAGATATTGATTGTATTACTTTTATATAGTCAACAAATCCTTTCAAGGTACGCTTAAATATAAAAGTTAAAAATTATATCATTATCGGATTAACGGAAGCGAATTCTATATAATTTTTAACTTTTCTTCAAGATTTCTTAATGAAATGAAAGAATCGGCATTTCCTACGAAAATGAGCAACTCCCTCAATTCTAAAAGCTTAACTTTTTATAATAATTTTTTTTATGGCTGTACAGTAGCGGAGTGCACAACCGTTCCTAAACAACGCACGATCCCAAAGACATTTACTAATATTCTGATCTAATTTTTTCCTAATGAACTTTAGGTGAGCCTTTTGTGGCATACACTGCAGGAAAGATTGAAATTTATATATATATATATATAACGGTTTCACGGTCCGCAGTTTGAACATTTATTGAATTAATAAATATTCCACATGAAAAAGAACTTTTCGTTCATCCTATATATATATATATATATATATATATATATATATATATATATATATATATATATATTATAATATATATATATATTAATATATATATATATATATATATATATATGGGATGGAAATTGAATTAGTATTTATTGTGATGGAACTTGAAATAATACTGAAATTTTTTAGCCACAGTGAATTTGTGTAAATAATGTTACAGTGAATATTAAAAGCATCATTATGCTGAAAATAGTTATTTTTAATCATGTGATTATTGTAAATGCTAATAATTTCTTTATTTACAAAGTTAAGAAGAAGAAATTTTACAGGAAGTAAAATGAGGTTTAAGAAAGCTTATTTTCATGAGTTTGTTTCATGTTGCCAACACTAGACTCATTTTTTTCAAGATGGCGTTATACAGCGTGGAGCAGAAAATGTTCATTGTAAAACAGTATGACAAGTGGAGATACTATTGTGACTGTTCAAAAGGGATGTCGTGATTTGGTGTGCAGGATGCACTAAAGACGCTGTTTGGAGTTTAGTTCATAAGTCTGAAAAAACTGGGAGTGTTCTTAACCAACGAAAGGTTGGAGGGAGCCTTTTACTCACGAGTGTAACTCACTTCCATATTAGCCATTGCGTGTTATTCTATCTTCAACAAAACAAAAAAAGGTCCCAAAACAAGACATCAATTTGAACAGTTGTTTTAGTTCTACTGTATTAATTTTGTAAATTTAATTTAAAATAAATTTCCCTATGAGACCGGACTTATGGGACACCCTGTATATTAGGTAAAGAAACGAGAATATTGAAAATTGGTATTGAACTAAAACTTTTTCGACATAAAATGTTTCGCATATAAATAATGTGAAAGGTGAATTAGGAGCTGATATAAAAGATATGACGACCAAAGGAAAATTATTTACGGAATTTTCTTAAATATACATTGTACTGAATCTGTATTTTTACCCCGTTATTAATATCATATTGGTTCTGGGAAAAATATTTTCAGTAACCTATTGAAATACAAAGCAATTCCCATCCCTTTACATATATATATATATATAATTGTGATTGCAGTTATAATGACTGATGATGCGAAATTTGAAACACAAAATAAGATAGCAGTAAACAGAGCAAAGATAATAACTAGGCAGATACAGAGAACCTTTAAACGAAGGGATAGGAATATAATGATTCCTTTACTGAAAACACTGATCATACCTAAATTGGAATACTGCTCGGTTCTAACATCCCCATATAAAAAAGAAGACATTAGACAGCTAGAAGGGATTCAGAGAAGCTTCACAGCCAAGATCAATGGGTGCAAAGAACTAAATTACTGGGAAAGGTTACGCGAATTAAACCTATATTCACTGGAAAGGAGAAGAGAGAGATACACCATTATTTACACTTGAAAAATAATGGAGAAACTATCCCCTAATCTTACTTTGAACCCTATAACCCTCCCCCCCGAACAACAGTGGAAAGTAAAAGGAAGAATGTGTCGTGTTCCCAAATTAAAGGCTAGACAGGGTACATCCTTAACCCTGAAGAAAATAGTTTTGTTGTAAGAGGACCAAGGCTGTTTAATTAGCTGCCCAAAGAACTAAGAAACACGAGTGGTCTTGCGGTGAACATCTTCAAAAGAAAATTAGACGCCTGGCTCAGAACAATCCTCGATGAGCCCGGCGTACCTGGCTATGTGAGGTGGAGAATACAAGAGACCAACTCTCTACTTCACCAGGCCAACTCGAGAAGAGGGGCGACAAGCTTGACCTTCGTGAGATGAGGAATCATCGCACGGAACATTTGAAAAGTTGAAAAGTGTGTGTGTGTGTGTGTGTATATATATATATATGTTACACACAGACCGTGCATGGAACAAGGAACTCTTTTGGGAAAATTAAATCCACTGTAGTTCGAATAAGTAATGGTAAGTGACAAATACTATAGTATTTCCTTTTCATGATGTTAGCCTGACGTGGGCAGCGGGTCACCAAAATATAGCTTCCCTCACCAGCTATCTGCGATGCACGGTCTGTGTGTAACATAAAAGATCTCAGGGAACCATTCTGAGTTCTATCCCATATACTATATAAGGCATCGACAGGTGGTCGTATCGGTATCGGGCCGATATATCGGTATCAGTATCGGTACCGATACCGATGGTTAGTAGCTACCGATACTGATAGTTTTTTGTTTCTAAGAATAAAAAAACGGGCGTTTTCCAAATAGAAACTTCCTGGCTGCTCGAGAAGTTACGTGTGTGTTCGCGAGTTATCCCGCCATTTCTAGAAATTTCTATGACTCATTACCGCTCTATATAAAGTGAGCCCGTAACCATTGCGGCGTCATTTCCTCAGTTCGCAAGTTGTGAATCAGTTCAACAGTGTGTAATATTTTTTTTGTAAATTTATTAACTACTGGTATAAATTTATTCGCTTTTGCTTTAGTGAGAGTGACAATGCCAAGCATTTGTGTGGAAGTTCTTCACTGCTTCAAGCACTAATGCAAAACAGGCGATCTGCAATTTGTGCGGTGTCTCCGACTCTCGTGGAGGAACAAGCACAAGACTGAGTTTGATGAAGCCAATAAGAGTCAATGTACAACTTCTGCTACTAATTCTCGGATCGCTGGGGATAGGGACCCATTCATTTTCTGGCGAAAACATTCTGATGATTTCCCGGAGATTGCCAAAGTTGCTGAGAAGTGCATGAGTGAGCTGCCCCTCTGGATCAGTTGACTCTGAACGGCTTTTCTCAACGGCTGCAGATGTTATCATTGCGAAACGAGCCAACATCACCCCAATCAACGCTGAGGAACAAATCATCCTCTCCAAAAATCTGAAGTTCCTCAATTTTGATTATTGAGTGAACTGTTATATTGAGTTACACTTTTTGAATTACAATTTTTGAATTACAAATTGTTTCTATTATATGACTTTTATTTTGTGAATTCCATTTCTTCAAATATGTTTTGAATTACAGTACATGCGTCGAATTACATTCTTTGAATCCTATTTTGATATTTTGGACAGATATGGGTATCGGTATCGGTACCGATACTTTGGGAATACTATCGGTCGGCCCCTATATATATATATATATATATATATATATATGATGCATACCCACAGTGCAAAAGAAAAATAATTCCAAGGTCCTTGGGTATCAGAAGTACACCTCGTCAGGGAATGAAGGGAGAAGGCGAGATGACGAAAATATATACATATGTACAACGGGACAAAAAATTAAAAGATTAGCACATGATTAACATGAGTTAATTAAAGGCAAAAAGTATTTCAACAGGATACTGTTAATTTTATACATTCCCGCATTGTTATTGAAGTTATTTTAAAATGGATAAATGCACATTCTAGAATATTCCTTTCAATTATATCTTTTTTAACAAGCGCTTTAGAACTATCCCACTTCATGCTATGGTTACATCTGTACATATGGTTAAACAATGCACTAGAATTATTTGCTGTTCTACACGCATATTTATGCTGTTTTACCCTGATATCTAACGTTTTTCTCGTTTAACCTATATATACTGTTACATTGTTTACATCCGATCAAATACACACATCCAACCTCATTATCCGGGCTATTCTTTATAAGGCGTGATTTAACAGTATTATTATACTTAAAGACTACGTTGATACCAATTGCTTTAAGTAAAGTCGGAAGATATTTAACGTTAACATGGTAAGGTAGGCTAAGGATATTTTTACTCTCAAATTCCTTACAGTTACACTATTATAATACCTATTCTTGGCTTTCCTAAGGCAGTTATCTAAAAATGAAATAGGATAACATAATTTAGTACCAATATTCATGATATTGCATAACTCGGAATCTAAAAATTCAAGGCTCTTAGATCAGTGAGAGTTGTCAGTCCTGATTTATAGATTAAAATACCTTTTGCCTTTAATTAACTCTTGTTAATCACGTGCTAATCTTTTTATTTTTCTGTCCCGTTGTACATATGTTCGTCATCTCGCCTTTTCCCTTCATTCCCTGACGAGGTGTACTTCTGAATACACGAAAGGCCTTACAATCATTTTTTTTTTCTTTTTCCCAGTGGGTTTGCATCATTCATTCATTTCATGTGTTTAATTGTGAAATTCATCCCATATATCATATATATATATATATATATATATATATATATATATATATATATATACATTGGCTCCTCCTTCCTACCTAATATATATATATATGCTGCTAAATTATATTTTCATATTTCCTTAAGCAATCGTTAAGAAGCGGATCATGTTCGAAGGCAGAGAGATGTAAGGCTTTGGCCATTTGATGGAAATTGATGATTCTAAATTCCGGCTATACAAAAATATTTATACCAAAAAAATCAGACAAAAAAAGGAAGGAAAAAACATTATATTATAATGTATGCAAGGTTTTAAAACAGGTGAGGAAGATGGAAGGTTATATATATATATATATATATATATATATATATTACAGTTAATCTGTAAAACCAGTCATTTCACGTAATGCCTAAAAGTTTTAGATACTTCGCGTAATTTGATTAAGCGATTAATGACTTCGTGAAGGTTAGGTTAGGTTAGGTTAAGTTAGGGTGGTTAGGTTAGATTAGGTTAGTAATGCGTATTATCTAAGTTTAAGGTTCACATATCGTAATTTCGAATTACGCGAAATGTCAAATTTTTAGGTCTTACGAGAAATGACTGGTTTCACAGATTCACTGTAATATATATATATATATATATACAGGGCGTCCCAAAAAAATGTATACACACTTTAAATAATTATAAAGGCAGTGTTTATTAAAATACATTTCATTTTCAAAATGTAATAGAATCTACAGACATTATTTAATTGTTTTGTCAACGCCTGTTTTCAAACTGACGTCCGTTCTGGTCCAGGCACTGCTGATAACGCGAAGCAATGGAATCGCAAACATCACGAAACATTTCGTTTGGTATTTGTGTGCATTCTCGTTCAATGGCTGCTCTCAATTCAGCGACTTTGCAGGTTTTATAGCGTAGACTTTGTCTTTTAAGTATCCCCATAAAAAAAGTCTAGTGGTGTGAGGTTTGGTGAACGCGGAGAGTATTCTACGAAACCCCTTCGTGCAGTCCACATCCACATCGTGCCAAGTACCACTCGCAATACTCCACTCTTCGGTCCGGATCATCTTCATTAATAGCATGGACTAATCTTGGAATGTAACTTTTCCATTGACAGCGCTTCAAAATGCGTTGGACAGACGATTCTGAAATTCCTACCTCACGACTCGCTTGCCGCACAGATTTTCTTGGACTTTGGTGATACGTTTCCAGTACTCTTTCTGGCTTTGTGGGGCTTGTCGATGTCCGTGGTCTTCCGGAACGCTTCTTGTGGACATTCTGAACAGTTCCATCGGCTTCAAACTTATCTCTAATTCGAGTGATGGTAAGTCGCGTTGGTGGATCTGTTTGAAACTCCTTCCTAAACTGTCTTTGCACTTCAACTGCGTTTTCACACTTCCAGTAGCATTTTAGAATGAATTTCCTTTGTTCAAAGCTTAGTCTGACTGCCATTATTAATTCTAATGGGTTTAACTTGGAAAGAAAGAAACATCAATTGAGCTATCAGCTGTTAAAGTGTGTATACATTTTTTTGGGACGCCCTGTATATATACTGTACAGTATATGATGAATAAAACCACGAAGGAAAGGAAACACAAAAAGGTGCTCAAGCGCTTTCGTCTAATGACATCCTCAGGAACACTGAAGTACATAAAAGGTTACGGCCTATATATAGGTTACAGAAAGAAAAAAAAGAAAAAATAATAAATAATAATAAAAAAAAAATAGATAAATAAATAACATACATACACACAAACATATATATATATATATATATATATATATAATATACACAGACATATCTACACACACACATATATTATATATATATATATATATATATATGCAATAAACAGAGAAGTAAAAATAAAAATTAAAAATTAAAGGATTAACAAAGAGGCATACAGATTTGTAAGGAAAAATATCGATTTTTAGCACAAGATCAAATGAATTATAAAAATACAAATTTATACTGGAAATCTGCCCGGGTTTTAACACTTTGCCTTTTATAGTCAAGTTTCGATATATATAAAAATAAAATGAAGATTAAAAGTTAATAAAGTAACATACAAGTTTACCAAAGATTTAGCGTCCTACCCTTTTTATCTAAATCTGTTTTGAAGGAATTCAAAACAACAGGATCGAGTTGAAAAAGACCTTTGCTTATGTTGAAGTTATTTGAAAGTTGGATAATGGCAGACTCAAGAATATTTCTATTAACAATGTTGCTAGAGTGAAATAAAACTGAAGCATTATTCCAATCAATACAGTGGGATAACTCTGACAAATGGACAAAAAGAGCACTGGACAACTGTCCTGTTCTAACGGAATATTGATGCTGTTTTATACGTGTGTGCAAATCCTTTCCCGTCTGACCTATGTAAAGGGAATCACATTGTTTACACCCAATTTTATAGATAATGCCTGAATTATTGGTAGGGCTATTTTTTACTATGATATTTTTCACAATATTGTTATATGAAAATACTACATTAATATCCAAAAGTTTAAGTACATTAGCAATGCCTAAAAAGCCCGGGAAAAATGGAAGTACTAAAATATTTTTTGACAAAGTACGAGTGTTATTATTGACACGATAGAAAGTTCGTTTTGCCTTGTTGAGACAAGATTCCATAAACGCAGATGGATAACACAGATCACTTCCAATACCGTTGATTTTTTCAAATTCGGCATCGATGTATTCCGGACTGGCGATCCTAAGGGCGAAGAGAAACATTGATGAAAAAATGGCCTTCTTAGTGGGGGTGTCATGTCCCGAGTAAAAGTGTACGTAGGACAAATTGTTTGTTGTTTTCCGATAGATACTAAACTTAAAACCTAAACGTTTTCGCGATGGCCTCTCACAATTAAAAAAAGATGGGGAGCTCCATATTACTAAAGCAGACAAGGCTAACACCATAGTTATTATGGACAAAGTGGACTACATCGGAAAGATGAACGAGCTTCTCCAGGACCCGCCACATACAGCAAACTTAGGAAAACCCGCAGGATGACGTCATCAAATCATTTAATAGTGGCTTGAAACGCATTCTCAAAGATCATAAGGACTTAATTCCGCTTTTCATGTCCACTTCACCTTCTCTGCCCTACCTTTACGGTCTTATTAAAACCCACAAACCTGGCAACCCTATGCGCCCTATTATTAGCTCGGTGGGCTCTATTACTTATAAACTCTCCAAATGGCTGGTCAAAGTCTTGTCCCCCATTCTCGGAACTATCTCTGATTCACATGTAAAAAATTCCATGGATCTTACTGAAAAATTGAATAATGCACGTACTGAAACTAACGATAGATTGATCAGTTTTGACGTTTGTTCATTGTTTACAAAAGTGCCGATTGATGATATGCTTGACTTTCTCTCCCAAGAATTACATAAGTATGACCTGCCACTACCTTCACACATTGTTTTGGAACTTATTAAGCTTTGCATCAAAGACTGTAAATTCACTTTCAATAACGAGTATTATCAACAAGTGTTTGGGATGGCCATGGGCAACCCCTTATCGCCCCTCCTCTCCAATATTTATATGGAGTTTTTCGAAATTACTTACATTCCGAGAATCCTGGGGGTTGGCATCCCTTGGTTGCGGTACGTCGACGATATTTTGTGTATCTGGCCCATGAATCGTGACCTGGATAACTTCCTCCTTCAGTTAAATGATCAAGTCCCCTCCATTAAGTTGACTTTAGAAGTGGAACAAGACAATTCAATCCCATTTTTGGATGTGCGTGTACATAGGGAAAGCCCAGGTTTTAAGTTTAGTATCTATCGGAAAACAACAAACAATTTGTCCTACGTACACTTTTACTCGGGACATGACACTCCCACTAAGAAGGACATTTTTTCATCAATGTTTCTCCGCGCCCTTAGGATCGCCAGTCCGGAATACATCGATGCCGAATTGGAAAAAATCAACGGTATTGGAAGTGATCTGTGTTATCCATCTGCGTTTATGGAATCTTGTCTCGACAAGGCAAAACGAACTTTCTATCGTGTCAATAATAACACTCGTACTTTGTCAAAAAATATTTCAGTACTTCCATTTTTCCCGGGCTTTTTAGGCATTGCTAATGTACTTAAACTTTTGGATATTAATGTAGTATTTTCATATAAGAATATTGTGAAAAATATCATAGTAAAAAATAGCCCTACCAATAATTCAGGCATTATCTATAAAATTGGGTGTAAACAATGTGATTCCTTTTACATAGGTCAGACGGGAAAGGATTTGCACACACGTATAAAACAGCATCAATATTCCGTTAGAACAGGACAGTTGTCCAGTGCTCTTTTGTCCATTTGTCAGAGTTATCCCACTGTATTGATTGGAATAATGCTTCAGTTTTATTTCACTCTAGCAACATTGTTAATAGAAATATTCTTGAGTCTGCCATTATCCAACTTTCAAATAACTTCAACATAAGCAAGGTCTATTTCAACTCGATCCTGTTGTTTTGAATTCCTTCAAAACAGATTTAGATAAAAAGGGTAGGACGCTAAATCTTTGGTAAAACTTGTATGCTACTTTATTTACTTTTAATCTTCATTTTATTTTTATATATATCGAAACTTGACTATAAAAGGCAAAGTGTTAAAACCCGGGCAGATTTCCAGTATAAATTTGTATTTTTATAATTCATTTGATCTTGTGCTAAAAATCGATATTTTTCCTTACAAATCTGTATGCCTCTTTGTTAATCCTTTAATTTTTATTTTTATTTTTACTTCTCTGTTTATTGCATATATATATATATATATATATATATATATATATATATATATATGTGTGTGTGTAGTATGTATGTGTATATATATATATATATATATATATATATATATATATATATATATATATATATATATATATATATGTTTGTGTGTATGTATGTTATTTATTTATCTATTTTTTTTCTTTCTGTAACCTATATATAGGCCGTAACCTTTTATGTACTTCAGTGTTCCTGAGGATGTCATTAGACGAAAGCGCTTGAGCACCTTTTTGTGTTTCCTTTCCTTCGTGGTTTTATTCATCATAAATATTTTTCACGTGTTACTTTCGTGAAATAATTTTCATATATATATATATATATATATATATATATATATATATATATATATATATGCGTAGTTAATCAGTTGCATTTTACACTTGCGGAATTGATTTTTTTAAGAATTAAAACGGTAAATAGAATGAGAGAAGTTTTATTGGTTGAAACCAAATTTGGGTTAGGAATCAAAGAAACTGCGAATGGAACTGGAATTGAAGATTCGTCTTGGTCGAAAAACGATTTCCACAATTTAGAATAGACAATTTACAGTATACTGAATTATGAATCTGGTATTTATAATTTTAATTAAATGTTTAATAGACTCATCAGTTCCAGAATCTTTGTAAAATTCTAATCCTAATCACATATATACATTCTACTACCAAAATATTGAAAAAACTTCTCACTGTCAATACTCGAATATCCCAGATATAAATCGTTTTGTAGGGAGCGTACAGGTATAGTAAGTTAGTCTGCCAACTGTTACAGTTAGTATTCATAAGTATGGAACGTAGATCAAAGCTGACGGAGCGTGAACGTGGCAAGTCAGCCGGATGTCATATCGCAGGTACGACTGTAAGTGCAGAGACTTTAAAGTTTTCCTCGTCAATTGACTGGAAAATTTTACACGAAAGTAGAAGACTATGGGACATTCAAATGTGGGGCCCAAATCAGGCATGCCAAATATTATGGCATATCGTGCGTGTTGAACGTTTGAAAGCGTTGTGAGGAAAGTACAGATGTGAAGTCTAAAGTCCATCACCAGTGAGCTCTTTTGGCAAGTGCGCCTGTTGTATATGTAAATTTCCATTCAATGGCAGAGTCTAGTTGTGGCGACAGCCCAGAGAACGCCTGATTCTCTGTTTTATTGTTTCAGCTATTAAGGGTGGAGTTGGCGTGTGACGGGGCGGCAATATTTCTCATGATCTGAACTAGGGCCAGAAGCGTTTATTATATTTTGGGCAAGGGGCATGCCACCATTAATGGAATTTTATGGTAAAGGACTGTACGTGCACCAACACGACAACGCCCCTTGTCACAAAAACCGGACTGTAACCAAATGGTTTGAGAAGAAAAACGTTGACAGCATGTTATAACTTGCTCAAAGCCGTGATCCTCGATCCGCTCTGAAATGGACTAGAGCGGTGAATCAGGAAAAGACCATAAACACCAATTTCTCTCGCCGCACTGGAAACTGCACTGCGGGATGGATGGCGCAATATCCCTCCCGAAACCTATCAAAACCTGGTGGAAATTGTTTCCCAAGAAGATTAAGCCTGTCATCAAGGTCAAGGGTGGGCCTACACTCAGTTAAATACAGTGTGAGCAGTTACTTTTTACTTTATATATATATATATATATATATCCCAACAACTTTATTGTATATATAATTTTTTTTAAATAAATTAGGGACGGGGGTTCAGGTGCACCTGAATGGGCTGGTACAACCTACGAAAAAGCATCCTCCGTTAAAGAAGAGAGCAGAGAAATTGAAGAATATTGTTTTTGAATGCGGCTGTATTATAAGTTGATGAAAATGCACACTGAGGAAGTGAATTCCACAGAGTGTACAGTATGTGCGGAGTATGAAAATTTTTGTAAAGGGATGTTCTGCAGTGTTGTATTTGTACTGAGAAGGCATGGGCGCTACCAGAGGCACTGATGGGTCTGGGATAGGTACGGGAGGATGAAATTATTGAACTAAGCTCCTCTGAGCATTGGTTATTAAAATACCTATGAAAAAGAGAGAGGGCAGAAACATTCTACGTACGTGAAGTCAGGGGAATTTATTAGTAGTCGGTCTATTATTAATAGTTTTTATGAATCTAGTTTGAATGGAGTCTAGATGGTTTAGGGCCACCACACCACATCCAGCCAAAATATAAGAACAATATTTCATCTGGGTGCGCACATGACTTTTGTAAATGATGCCTATTTGCTCATCGGTGAAGTAGTTAATGCCTGGCCCTATAGAGAAGGCCAATCTTTTTTGGATGCTGTTTTACCTATCGATTTAACATATGATGGTCCAAGAGAAATTAAAATTCCGGTGAAGACCTATCATCTCAATGCAGGGAGAAATGGGTACTGAGAAATTATTGAAAACTATATTAGAGGGAGGATCATTATGTCATTTTCTGTGTATAATATACTCAGTTTTGGATGCATTAAAAGAAACCATATTATTATTTCCCCACTCAGCAATAGCTGAAAGTTCCGAGTTAATGTGTATATATATGTATGGTACAACTCAGAATGGTCCCCTGAGAAACTTTTATGTTACACAAAGACCATGCATGGAACAAGGAACTCTTCCGAGATAATTAAATCCACTATAGTCTGAATAAGTAATGGTAAATGGTAAATACTAAAGTTTTTCTTTTTCATGATGGAAGACAAACGTGAGAACGGGTCTCAATATAGCTTTCCGATGCACGATCTGTGTGTAACATATGTGTGTATATATATATATATATATATATATATATATATATATATATTATATATATATATATATATAATATATGCTGCAAACTCACAAGGAAAAAGAAAAACGATTCCAAGGCCTTTCGTGTATTCAAGCTACACCTCGTCCCTGACGAGGTGTAGTTCTGAATACACGAAAGGACTTGGAATCGTTTTTCTTTTTCCTTGTGAGTTTGCAGCATTCATTCATTTCACGTGTTTACTTGTGAAATTCATCCCATATATATATATATGAGGCGTCGCGAGTACGAAGGGCGAACTCGCCACATTTGGTTATTTTGTGATTGTTACACGAATGAATAGTTCAACCCTCCCCCACCCACAGACAACTTGGTATAGCCAAATACCCACCTCGTACACTCAAAGTGTAGTTATTTAAAATTCATGTATTTGCGCTATGTGCTTCTCGTACACAATAGTCACAAAGTTTAAACGCGTCTGTCTCAAAACTGATTTGGCAAACTCACTCCTCGTGCTCACGACGCCATATATATATATTCACGATTTGCGAGGGTGCTCTCTGAGGGATTGGTTTCTGCCCTATTTGGGAGAATTTCGATTTGTGATTGAGTGAGGTCCGTAGCATAATGGTAGAGCGTCCGACCGGCAATTGGAAGGCCCTGGGTTCGATTCCCAGGCGGTTCGCCTCATTTTTCATTATTTCGTTATCTCTCCTCCTCGTGTGCAGAAGCGTTCCTTAATACTTATGTCGTTTCTATTCATATATATATATATTATAGTTTTAAGACCATTATTTTTAAAATTATTTAAATAGCTGTTATTGATTTTCTTTCACTATATATGACATGTTTCATTTATCTTCTCTCTCTCTCTCTCTCCTCTCTCTCTCTCTCTCTCTCTCTCTCTCTCTCATATTTTTTCTTTTTCTTTTTTCCTGTTTTTTAGCTATCCCTCTTTCTACAGACCCTTTCCATTTTCAAAGAAGCCTATCATAGAAACGTAATTGGGTGCTCAGCTGAAAGTCTTATTGAGGATCTCAGTAAGAATATTTCAAGTTATTTATATATAAATTTCTATAAAATTCGGTATCCACACACACACACCACACACATACATACATACACATACAACATACATACATACATACATACATACATACATACATACATACATACATATATATATATATATATATATATATTATATATATATATATATATATATATATAGTTATAAAATGCATTTTTCAAAAATGTTGGACAAAGGTGATAGCTGAAAATTTTCTTACAGCCTAAAGAATAAAGGAATAGAATGAAGACGTTTCCTGAAAGAAAATCACTAACGAGGGTTTAAGTCATTTTAAAAATAGTCATTGGTTTTGATCTTTCAAAGCCGTCGGACCGAAAATTATGCGAACAGGGAGTGAAAATTTATTAACTATTCCTACAAACATTCGCTGTATACCACACAGATTCGTATTCTATCTACGAAGTGTAATCAACATATTTAAAACAGTGAATTTGGTTTAATTTTGTCACCAATACCAAACAAATAAGTGACATTGAAATGGTATATATATATATATATAAATTAATAATATTTGTATTAATAATATTTGTCATATGGACTATAGTCTGCCAATAAACCTTTTCATTTCATATATATATATATATATATATATATATATATATATATATATATATATATATATATATATATATATATATATATATATACACACACAAACTCAGAATGGTCCCCTGAGAAACTTATATGTTAAACACAGACTGTGCATGGAACAAGGAACTCTTCTGGGAAATTGCATCCACTATAGTTCAAATAAGTAACGATAAATGACAAATACTATAGTTTTTTCTTTTACATGATGGAAAGCCCAACGTGGGCACCGGGTTACTCGCAGAGAGGCCCCAAAATATAGCTTCCCTCACCAGCTATCTGCAAAGCAGATAGGATCCAGCTTTGGGACAGGATCTAGGGTTTACAGCTAATACCTAGCCTACTACATTCAGAACCTCAATATACGTAAGAAACTCGGACGTGTTATGTGCCTTGAAAAGTGGACGTTCAATGTCCCGGTTGAGGTTTAAGTTTTGTTTTTTGGCTAAAAATACAATAGTTACCCCTTTTTCTTTGATGTATTCAATCCGACGTGAATGCAACGAGTTTCTTGCGTATATTGAGGTTCTGAATGTAGTAGGCTAGGTATAAGCTGTAAACCGTAGATCCTGTCCCATAGCTAGATCCTATCTGCTTTGCAGATAGCTGGCGAGGGAAGCTATATTTTGGGGCCTCTCTGCGAGTAACCCGGTGCCCACGTTGGGCTTTCCATCATGAAAAAGAAAAAACTATAGTATTTGTCATTTATCATTACTTATTCGAACTATAGTGGATGTAATTTCCCAGAAGAGTTCCTTGTTCCATGCACGGTCTGTGTTTAACATATAAATTTCTCAGGGGACCATTCTGAGTTTGTGTATATTAAACGGACGTGTTATGTGCCTTGAAAAGTGGACACTCAATGGCCCGGTTGAGGTTTAAGTTTTGTTTTTTGCCTAAAAATACAATAGTTACCCCTTTTTCTTTGATGTATTCAATCCGACGTGAATGCAATGAGTTTCTTGCGTATATTGAGGTTCTGAATGTAGTAGGCTAGGTATAAGCTGTAAACCCTAGATCCTGTCCCAAAGCTGGATCCTATCTGCTTTGCAGATAGCTGGTGAGGGAAGCTATATTTTGGGGCCTCTCTGCGAGTAACCCGGTGCCTACGTTGGGCTTTCCATCATGAAAAAGAAAAAACTATAGTATTTGTCATTTATCATTACTTTTTCGAACTATAGTGGATGTAATTTCAAAGAAGAGTTCCTTGTTCCATGCACGGTCTGTGTTTAATATATATATATATATATAATATAATTCGAGTGTGTAAATACAAAGATTGAATGATGAAGAAGTGTTACAGCTAATACATAGGAACACAACATTATAATTATACGACTCTTACGAAAAACTGAAGTAGAAAAGTCAGAGTATTCGAAAAAATCGTACAAAAAAAATAGTGAAAATATTACTACGGTAAAATGTACTCCTCAACGGTTGTCTTTCAGGTGGCTGTACAGTGGATAGGTAACAAATGTCCACTGGGAATTAGAAAGAAGTTGGGATGTGGTGAAAGGCGTGTGTGGGCCAGCGTTGTCGAAAAGAAGACAAAGGTTCTAGTCCCTCAGTTGTGGTCTCTTCCTCCGGACGGTATTTGTTAGTTTCTGTAGTGACCCTCAATACCTGTTAACATTCACAGTGGTGTTCACTCCAGAAAATCCAACACTTAATGGATCTCTGCTCCATAAATTTCATCGGGTATGGGGAAGTTGAATGGCGCCATTCCTTGTACTGTTCTTTTGGTCCCTGGGTAGAAGAATTGGAGCCATGATTCATCACCAGTAACAATGCACTCCAGAAATGCATCGCCACCTTCGAGGAGTGCACTTTACCCCAGATGAAGATCTCCGAAATACCACTTGAACATGGTTTCGCGAGCAGCGTCAGTGTCCTTTCACATAGTACAGTTCACAATAGGAAAAATCAACATCATTCCGATACAGTTGTTACAAAACGTTTGGCCCAGCGTTATTTTTAAATGTGATCTATTAAGCACAATCAATAGTTGCATGAATAAATAATACTAAGAAAATTTAGGTTTCTCGAATAATGCAAAAACGTCACGCGGTTATAACCACTTTTCTCGACGGTATAATTAATGTCATACGTAGTTGTGTAAATAATAATAATAATAATAATAATAATCATAATAATAATAACTGGATACCAACGCCTTGCAATCACTATACCGTAAAAAATACAGAATATAATGCAAGCAAATTATATAATAAAATATTTAATGTATACTGTAATTAACTTACATTGGCGCTCATAAGTATTCGTAGAGAAATATTTCAGCATATTCGTCTTTAGTTATGAAAAGTTTACCGTTTGTTTGGAATAATTTAACAAGTAAAAAAAATTAGTTCAATTCCAACATATAATGTAAAACATCAAAGAATTTGAGGAAAATAAAAATAAAGTTTAAATGCAAAAATTTTCGTACATTATTATTTAAATATTCGTGTGTCCAGTCCACCTTAGGCTTCAAGAATTTAAAATGTTTAGCAGTAGTTCACTGTTTATTGATAAGAGACTGTTGGCAATTCTGAATTCTACAGGGTGTCCCTAAAGTCTGGACACATAGGAAATATCACTAACTATAACTAACTATATGTTATTATTATTATTATTATTATTATTATCTTAAATTCATGCAACTGAGGCCTAAGGTAGGCCCACATCGAATCAGCAACCCTGAGGTAGGACCAAATAGGACCTCCAAGTCCATAAGTTATGGACTTGGAGGTCCTATTTGGTCCTACCTCAGGGTTGCTGATTCGATGTGGGCCTACCTTAGGCTTCAGTTGCATGAATTTAAGATAATAATAATAATAATAATAATAATAACATATAGTTAGTTATAGTTAGTGATATTTCCTATGTGTCCAGACTTTAGGGACACCCTGTAGAATTTTCTCTGTGGATCTTCATGAAGATCGATGACTGTAGAAGCCATTAGTAAGCAATGGGTCGTCGTGGTAAAGAGGTGTATGCAGATCTTAAGAGATTTGTTATTACTGCACACGAATGTGGGAAGAGTTATAGGAAGACAGGAGAAGAACCTCGAATTCCACTTACGACGGTTGCTGCAGTTATAAAAAAATGGAAAAGCTTTGGGACACTCAAAACTCTACCAAAGCGTGGAGGCCCTTCCAAGATTTCAGAATGTACAGCTTGACGCTTTGAAAGAATTGCTGCTGCGAATCCACGAGTAACTGCGGGTGATATTTTCCAAATATTAAGACTAAGATCAATGTCCATCCTTATACTGTATGTCGTATATTGAGTAAGAATGGTCCGCATTAAAGAGTTGCACGAAGAAAACCTCCGCTACGAAAAGCGGAAAAAGAAGTTCGTTTAAAGTACTCCAAGGATCATCAAAATGATGGATTTGCATTCTGGAAGAAAGTTCTCTGAGCAAACGAGACCAAAATTAATTGTTGGGAACAATGAGTAACCATACGTTTAGCGAAATTCAAATACTGCATTCGAGGAAAAAAAACATCCTTCCTACGGTTAAACATAGTGGTGGTAGTTTGCTTATTAGGGGATGCTTTAGTGCTTCTGGTCATGAATTCGAAGAAATATCAGGAAATTTTAGAAAAAAAAAATTTGCGAATGGGTTGCAAATGTGTACTGCAACAAGATAATGATCCAAAACATAAGAGTAAGAGCACTATGAAATGGCCTCAACAAAAGAATTTCAAGCGTCTCGAATGGCTCAGTCAAAGCTCAGATCTCAGTTCAATCGAGAATTTATGTCCGATTTGAAAAAAGGTGCCCACAAGAGAAATGTTTCGAATATGAATGACTTGCAACAATTTTCTTTAGAATAATGGGCTAAAATTTCTACTGAGAGATATCGAAACCTTGTAGGAAAATACCCAAAACGAATCACTGAAGTCATTCAGTCAAAAGGTGGACGCACAAAGTATTAAATAATTTTGTAAGTAAATGTAGGAAAACTTCTGTATTTTAAAGTTCTTTTATTTTCCTCAAATTCTTTGATGTTTTACGTTATATGCTGGAGTTAAACTAATATTTTTATGTGTTAAATTTTTCCCAACCGAACGGTAAATTTTTCATAACTATCTTGGGCATGGTACAAAGGATGAAGAAGAATATAACTGAACTATTTCTCTGTACGAATACTTATGAGCGCCACTGTACATTTCCACGCAAGAACTGACTGGAAGTCTTTTTGTAATAATTTTATTTTACTGACAATCTTAACACTTGAATATATATATATATATATAATATATATATATATATATATATATATATAGGGTGAACCAAATGTAGGTGGACAGTAAATGATAACGTTTATTTTGAGAATACATATTTAATTTTTTTGTATACTATAATACAAAATAAAATTTAAATAAATTTAGTTATAATATTTAATATAATAAAACACAAACACCATAGTTATAATGAACACCATAGTTATAATATAATATAACACAAACCGTATTCAACCAACTGTCCACCTACTTTTGGTTCACCGTGTATATATATATATAAACTTTCTCTTACTAGCCTTCTCTCAGTGACTTTGAGCCGAGCTTTTCCTGTCTTTGGTGGTGGTTCTCTTTGTAGTTAGAAAGACAGAGAAACGTGAGAATAAAGAAAAAATAGTTATTGGGATGCAAGTTCAGTACGATACATCTTTTGTTCAGATAGAAAGAAACTAGTAAGAAAAAACATTATTTAGGATGTAGACTTAATTTTATTTACTTAGAGAAAGAACCATAACACTGGTCAACAACAATTTTGTCACAAGGGTTTTGATGGGTGTTCTAAGTGTACTTTTTCATGCTGAATCTAAATATGAAATCAGATTTTTTCTATCAGGCTTAGTTTACTCGTGACGCTATGTTCATTTTTTCCTCATTTAGCATGATCACCGGATAAAAAAATAATAACATATTATATATAATTAAGTATATAACAATATTATAATATAAAACATTATATAAATAATAAATATAATAATATATTTAATAATTAATATAACTATAATAAATATATTAATATTAATATATATGTTGTATTAATTTTTCTGTAAAATTAGTACAATTTATTCCTTTGGGGAGAAAGTTCTGATAATGCTGGCAGGATAAATTTGGTCGGAGCAGCAGACTGTGCAGGTTGAAACATGTTTGTACCTGTTCAGACATGAGCCTAGTTTCTGTGTGTAGAGCAGCTCCAAGTCAGTCTACTTGTAAATGTCAGTGTTAACAGCTAGTGTCTGTTGCTTCTTGTTAATTTTACACCAGTGTTGTATTCATATAGATGTTTTGTAATGCCGCGGAACTGTCTGAATCATCCTAATTCCTTTTGTTATGTATGTGGTGATCTAACTTTAAAATCCCAGAAACGTAACTTTACACCATTAGTAAAAAAATGCTATGAACTTTATTTCGGATGTAAAGTAGGCGATCAGGACAAGAGTTGGGCCCCTCACATTTGTTGTGTGACATGTGTAAGACTACTTACAGGATGGCTAAACGGTTCACGTCACATGCCATTTGCTATTCCAATGATTTGGAGGGAACCCAAAGATCACACAACAGACTGCTATTTCTGCCTGGTAAATACAAAAGGAATCACTTCAAAAACAAAGAGCCTTATGAAATACCCTAATCTACCGTCTGCAATGAGACCAGTTCCCCACAGTGCTCAACTTCCAGTACCAAATCCTCCTGAACATGTAAGTTTAAGTGATGAGGAATCAAACGTAGCTGTAGCATATCACGAGGAAAAAGATGAAGACATTTCTGATCCAACATTCCAGGCTACCTGTTCCTCCAATGAACCACATTTACTGTCACAAGGAGATCTAAATGACCTAGTTCGTGATTTGAAATTATCTAAGAAGCAGGCTGAACTTTTAGGTTCAAGATTAAAGGGTTGGAATCTACTGCAACGTGACACTAAAGTTTGTTTTTTCCGCAGCCGCCATGATGAATTCAAAGAATGGTTCTCCCATGAAGATGGACTTGTGTTTTGTAAAGATGTTAATTCAGTCATGGGGGCTCTTGGTCATGAACATAACGTGGATGAGTGGCGATTGTTCATTGACTCCTCAAAAGTCAGCTTGAAAGCAGTCCTTCTTCACAACGGAAATAAATTTCCTTCTGTACCTATTGCACATGCTGCAAACATGAAAGAGTCATACGACAACATGAAGTTGCTTTTAGAAAAGTTTCAGTATCAGAAATATAAGTGGAATATCTGTGGAGATCTGAAGGTCATTGCACTTTTGCTAGGGTTGCAGCTAGGTTACACCAAGTACTGTTGTTTTTTATGTGAGTGGGACAGTAGGGACAAGCAAAACCACTACGTTAAGAAGGATTGGCCAAAACGCACCTCACTTGTTCCAGGCAAGAAAAATGTTGTGAATAGTTCACTTGTTGACCTCCTTTGCATATCAAGCTTGGACTTATGAAAAACTTTGTTAAAGCGATGGATAAAGCTCAAACAGGATTCACATACTTGAGAAATAAGTTTCCCCGGATCAGTGATGCCAAGATTAAAGAAGGCATTTTTGTAGGCCCTCAGATCAGAGAATTGTTAAGAGATGAGAGATTTGAAGGAGAGTTGAATGAAGTTGAGAAAGCTGCGTGGCAGAGTTTCAAAAGTGTCTGCACAAATTTTTTGGGAAATCACAAGGCCGAAAACTATCCTGAAATAGTAGGAGATCTTCTTAAGTCTTACCAAGCAATGGGGTGCAATACTGCAATATGTCATTAAAGGTTCATTTCTTGGACTCTCACTTGGACTTTTTTCCGGAAAACCTGGGTGCGGTAAGCGACGAACATGGTGAGCGTTTTCATCAGGATATTTCTGCCATGGAAAACCGTTACCAAGGCAAATGGAGCCCCAGTATGCTGGCTGACTATTGCTGGACTCTTAAGAGAGACATGCCTGAGGCAAAGCACAGCAGAAAATCAAAACAAGCTACTTTTTAAACTACATGTGTCTTTTCGATCATATTTTAATAAGTATGTAACTATATGGGTTTTTAAAAATTAAATTGCATGTCACACAAAAACCAGACCTGATAGAGAAATTTTACAAACTTATTTGGATTCAGCACAGAAAATACTATAAGAATAAGGTATTTTCATTCTTGGAACACGAAAAAAAAAATTTTTTGTTGCCCAGTGTAATTAATAGTGCCAGTATTTCTACACTGAAATTTTAGGTTTCTATCAGACAACCATACGCAGGTATTGGCTCTTTCATAAAATTTTATGTATATGTTACAAAGAATCTGTGTAACTAGGGATTTCATGAAATCCCAAAAATATTCAAGGATTTCGTGAAATCCCTAAAATGTTCAAGGATTTCATGTAAGGTTAAGTCGTGATATTTTCGTTGGTTTTAACAAAAATATCACGACTTAACCTAACCAGTCGTCAAGAGCGTACAGTAACTGTTGACCTAACCGGGCATTCAATTAACTGGCCATTCAATAATTTTCCCATAGGTTCAACGAAAAAATCACGACTTAACCTTACATGAAATCCCCGAACATTTTAGGGATCTCATGAAATCCCTAGTTACACAGATTTCCTGTAACATACTCTATATATATATATATATATATATATATATATATATATAATATATATATATATGCATATATGTATCGCTCTATCTATCTCTCTATAAAAAAATTATTGTCTGTCTTTAGTGAGATGTTAATAATGACTATTATACATGGAAACCATTTCCCATGATTTTTTAATTTATTTTCATTTTAACGAGCTAACTAACCAACTAACTGTATACCTACATAGGTTAGAACAAAAGACGCCTCCTGCGTTAATAAACATTTCTCACCAAGGCCTGAAATAGTGGTCGACCTCATCAAAACGCTCTCCCGATATCGTAAAGCAGACCTCAAGAAAGAACCTAAAAAAAGGGCGCCCATCAGTACCAACGAAGACCATCACCAAGAAACTGGAAAGGTAGCCATAAATAACCGAGTCACCTAAGTCTCATGCTCCTCAAAATTTAACATTTGAAATTTTAAGTAAGCCTTCCGTCAAACGCGCTGCAGAAAATATCTCTTGCGTATTGGCCCACATATGTCCCTTGCATATTTTAACTCAGTGATTGTAGACTCTCTTTCTTGTCCTACATCTCCCTTAACCAAGAACACCGTAATAGAAATTCAACACGTGTGTAAACATTCCGTTTTCTTTACGTCTGTTCATAGAACTCGTATTGTGTCATTTATAGAGTTCGCAATTGAAATAAACAGTCGAGTACACTTATACAACTTAATTCAATTTATTCAATTTATGTTACCATCATGCCAAAAGACATTCAGTTTGACTCCTGACTTTTGCGCCAGAGTCAAATTGCATAAATTATAAATTATGAACTATAAATTATAAACTATAAATTTCTTAACTTATAAAAGTAATTTTTATTTAAAAATAGTGGAGGCCATACAACGGAAAAGATCCAGTCTCTGCTCCTTTGACTCCTGACTTTTGTGCCACCCTGTATATATATATATATATTGTGTGTGTGTGTATGGTCTTCAAGAGCCGACTGGTCATTCTTTATTACATATAAGTTAAATATGATCAGCCCTTTCTCGGAGACCCTGTAATCACTATATATATATATATATGATGCAAACGCACAAGGAAAAAGAAAAATTATTCCAAGGCCTTTCGTGTATTCAGAAATACGCCTCGTCAGGGAATGAAGGGAGAAGGCGAGATGCCCAAAATATATACAGAGGGACGGAAACAAAAAGATTAGCACATAACACTGGGTAACAAAATTTGAAAAATTTTCTGTTTATTGTGATTTTTCTGTCGTTTCTTAATGATTTCGGGGCGCTGATTCCAAAAATGATATTGGTTTTGTTCTATCATCAACCGTTTAAAAAATATAGGTTATCACACTTTTCATATGGCAAAGTATATAAAGAAGGCTAACATAAATATTTTCTGAAAATAAAAACACTATTGGAAATTAATGTTTATTGAGCCAAAATTGTTTGACAAACCCAAAATAGTGCAAAGGATATAATATATATCATGAGAAGAACCGATAAGAGAATAACAAGCCTGGTTATGCAGTGTGCGTTCCTTAAAATTGCACACTGCAGTCTTCTCCAAGCAAATTCCACTCTTTGAGTCTAGAGGTCAGAAGCTCAGACCCTGATTTCGTCAGACCCAAATCTCTAATTAAGTTGTCCAATTCCCTCTGATTTGGAAAGTGAGGGTTTGTACTGAAAGTTACTGTATATTCTTCATCATGACTGTCCTCACCAGCCGACATCTCAGATGAGCTAGCTGCATCCTCATTTTCAACCTGCAAAGCAAAGAAACAAAATATAGGCATAGCCAGTGGTGTAGTGCTAAATAAAGAAGTGAGGGAACGCCTTTTGAAAGTGTTACTCAGATGCGGGGGGGACAATGGCGAGCCCATACAGCTGGGGGTCCGGGGGCACTGTAAGCCCCCCGGGAAATCTTTTGAAATCTGACCAATTTCAGGGATATTTTGAGGTCATATGCACTGGATATTAGGATATATTCCAAGGTTGAAGATGCAGTATTTCCAGTGTCATTAGATATATGACATCCAGTACGATCAATAAAAATAGCTAACAACTGGAATGATTAACTAAAAAAAAGTTAACAACTGGTACGCCGTGGTGACTGTTTCATCAGATCTTTATAGGCTAGCATTGCCTCAGTCGAAGCTAAAAGAAATGAAACAGTTAATGATTCTTTCTCATATTTCTTCTAGGGGTGGGAATTAAAATTTCATGACGTTAGAGATTTGTAAGTTCGGATTTATTTGAAATAGTGAGGGAACGCCGTTCCGTCTACCAAAAAAAGTAAGGGAACGCCGTTCCCACGCGTTCCCACAGCACTACACCACTGGGCATAGCTATATATGTAGAAGAGCATCAGCACTAAGAAAAATCGACACATAATGACCCACAGTCTGTAAATACAGAAGGTAAAGTAATGGATAGATACCTGTTCTGGTGGACGTGGTATTGGAAGACCTTTGCCATGTGGTACAGGAGCTATGGACCACGCTATGCTTGGATACTGAAGAGTCTGCCTTCCTTTAACTTTCCTGTACTTAGAAACATCTACCATGCAGTAGTAGCAATCGTCGTGGTGGCTCTTTGGTTCGCTCGATATTCTGGGTACCGCAAAGTGTATTGCCTTGCGTACTCCCCGCAGCCACCCTTCAAGTGTGGAGCGGCAGCTTCCACAGATCACATGGGGTGCCCAGGGCTTATCTTGGTCACCCATAGGCATACCAAAATAGAGCTGATACGCGATCCAGAACTTGGTGCCTTTCACAATCTTGTGCGATACTTGCTTGGGCCTATGTAATACCCACAAACGTAGCAGAATATATCCGGCGAGTGTTTACAAGCTCTAGTTGCCATTCTCTTCACCAAACTGTACTACATTAATCATAACCTGCAGATATAGAGAGAAGAGTTATTAAATCTGCAACACATTACAGATTCCAGAAAAAAGATGTATTCACAACACTGAAATAATGTTCGCAATAAAAAAGGATCGATAGCACTCAAATCGTCAGCACAGAGAAGCACAGAAACACAGTACCTCAGTGCTGGTAACCATCAGACAAACAACCTGCTTTCTTTGTGTGCTCACACTTACTGACTTCTCAGACTCTGCGCTCTTCTTTATATAGCACAGTGGAAGTTTCGGCCAATTTCTAGAGCAAGAAACTGTCAACGAACATCCGGATTGTTCTCAACAATTCCTGATTATTCTGATATTGCTACGCCCATAATAACATTATACTGATAAAACATGAAAAATGGATTATCTCTGAAACCATTGATGATACACACAAACCAAGGCCAGATTTGGACTCAGCGCCCACAAATGCAAATAAAAACATAAAAAATTCTATATAAACAGAATCAGTGTTACACAGTGTAATTAACAAGAGTTAATGAGAGGCAGAAGGAATTTTAACAGAATATTGTCAATTTTATACATTCTCGCACTGTTATTGAAATTATTTTTAAAATGGATAAATGCACATTCTAGAATATTCCTTTCAATTATATATGTGTTTTTAACGAGCGATTTAGAACTATCCCACTTGATGCTATGATTACATCTATACATATCGTTAAACAAAGCATTAGAATTATTTGCTGTTCTACACGCATATTTATGCCGTTTTACCTTAATATCTCACGTTTTACCCGTTTGGCCTATATATACTGAGTTACATTGTGTACATCAGATCGAATACACACAACCAACCACATTATCCGGGCTATTCTTTATTAGGCGTGATTTAACAGTATTATTATACTTAAACACTACATTGATGCCAATTGCTTTAAGTAAAGGCGGAAGATATTGAAAATTAATATGGTAAGGTAGGCTAAGGATATTTTTACGCTCAAATTCCTCCTTTACAATTACATTATTGTAATACATATTCTTGGCTTTCCTAAGGTAGTTATCTAAAAATGAAATAGGATAACATAATTTAGTACCAATATTCATGATATTGCATAACTCGGAATCTAAAAATTCAGGACTGACAACTCTCAATGATATAAGACAAGAAATCTTCTATTTTCTCTTGTATGTTTCTTAGAGCATTGAGAGTTATACATGTTATAATTTAATTTATCATCGAAGTAAAGCCGCGTCTTGATGACACAATTATTTTTATGTAATTTCATTCATTTAATCATTCCCGTGCTAGTGTATGACTCGTTTCCTTCCGAACTGAATTCACACGCCAGTGACGCAGACGGTTTCTTTGATTTCATCTGGGAAACACAATGGATTGTGAGACGCTCGGTGCTCCAATGTCCTCAGATGACGTCAACCGTTTGCGTGGTGGCGTAGCCAGGTTCCGTTCCTTTGATTATATAAGAAGGGGATCAGCGCCCTTAAGGCAGATTCGGAGGAGACGGGTCTCCGGGCTGACGATCAAAAGTCAGCTCGTTAGGGAATTGCTTTTGGAATTGGAAGCTTAATGGGTTTCCAGTTGGAGTCTGACTGTAGAGAAAAGGCAGTAGCTTAGCAATTGACTCATACAAGCTTGGAGACTCAGAACGGACAAG
The DNA here is from genome assembly GCA_023014485.1 of Bathynomus jamesi. Lineage (NCBI taxonomy): Eukaryota > Metazoa > Arthropoda > Malacostraca > Isopoda > Cirolanidae > Bathynomus > Bathynomus jamesi. The sequence continues at coordinate 240,830 of JAJOZX010001428.1, read as the reverse complement.
GGTGTCTGTGAGGGGTCTCTGGCTTATTTAATATCTTACAATTAAGAAGTAACTAGTATTATATTTATGAAACTTTTATCATTATTATTATTATTATTATTAACTCTCTGTTCTGTGTAAAAGAAACAGTTGATTCACCATAACTGATTAAACTTTATCTCGCCTAAATTCAAATTAAAAATCGTATTAGCCGTTGAGTTTTCTTTACTCTTTGGACTTAATAACTGGGAAAAAGAAAATCACGAGCCCACACACTACTCCTCGATTGTGGGAACTCGAACTTCAAAATGATTTCTGCATCCAGGAGTACTTAAGTAATACCCTCTCTCGAGTAATCTGTGACATCCTGACTTTGCCCGAACCCGGGGAGAGGCGTATTACAGATATAATTGAAAGGGATATTCTAGAATGTGCATTTATCCATTTTAAAAATAATTTCAATAACAGTGTGGGAATGAATAAAATTAACAATATCCTGTTAAAATTCCTTCTGCCTCTTATTAACGCTTGTTAATTATGCGCATATATTTTGGCCATCTTGCCTTCTCCCTTCGTTCCCTGACGAGGTGTACTTATGAGTACGCGAAAGGCCTTTGAATCATTTTTCTTTTTCCTTGTGGGTTTGCATCCATAATCCGAAACATCATAATCTAGTGGTGAAAGATCGGGGCTATTAGCTGGCCACATAAAATCCGGTGTTTCGTTCTCAAGTAATGTGAAAGTTTGGCGTGCTCTGTGAGCAGGGGCTCCATCTTGTTGGAAAGTATAGCTTTCACTCTATCTAACAGATATTCGACGAATTAGTGGTGAAAGATATACTTTCCAACAAGATGAAGTCCCTGCTCACACAGCACGCCAAACTGTTACATTCCTTGAGAACGAAACACCGGATTTTATTGAACCAAATATGTTTGGAGGCCTGCGTTAAGCTGGAAGGGGAAGACATCGAGCAACTTCTCAATTAAGACGAACAACATGCTAAGTTAAGCAACTATGAAGTTTGGGAGCTCTAGTCCCCTTACTTTTTTTAATATGACAGTTTACCTCTAAGGGGTCACTTTTTTTTACCCACCCTGTATATATATTGAAGGAGGAGACTGTAGACACCAATCGACAGGGAAGTACTCCGGGGTGGAACGTTAGACAGAAGACAGAGTGCTGGAACTCCCGTATCTCCTGTCACTGTTCTCCTTAGTTGATCTTTTTCCGTGTCTCATCTACCCTGTGAGCAGTCCAGCATGCTCTCAACCTCACACTTCTCTTCCTTTTCTTCACTACATACTACATAATCTTTTCAAAATTTAAAAAAATGACAACAACTTCAAGAGACTCGAAGTCCTCTTGGGAGAGGACTATCCGCAACAGAGAAGAGGCTTTAAGAAGGTCCGTCGCCACCCAACTCCTGACTCTCACTTAGCTTATGTTTCTGCTCGGAATCGTGCAAAATCTGTTCTTCGACTCGCCAAAAAATGTTTCCTCAGACAAAAATGTGAAAACCTGTCTGATTCTAATTTTTCTCGCTCTTTTTGGCAGCTAGCTAAGAACCTCTCCAACAACTTTACTACTTCTTCTTTCCCTCCACTTTTTATCCTGACGGCTTAGTTGCCGTCTCTTCTTCTGGCAAAGCTGAACTCTTCGTTCAAACTTTTGCGTCCAACTCAACCCTAGACGATTCTGGTGCTCTTCCTTCATCTCCTCCTCCCTCCAACTTAATTATGTCTGAAATTAGAATCTCTTCCAATGACGTTCTTTCTGTCCTATCTGGGCTCAACTCGAGGAAGGCGTACGGTCCTGATGGTGTCCATCCTGTTGTTCTCAAAAACTGTGCTTCAGTGCTGACACCCTACCGAGGCAAACTCTTTCGTCTTTGTCTCTCATCTGGTACTTTTCCTTCTTCCTGGAAGTTCGCTTTAATTCAGCCTATCCCAAAGAAGGCTAACCGTTCTCAACCCTATCAACTATCGTCCAATTACTTTGATTTCTTGCCTTTCTAAAGTTTTTGAATCTGTCCTTAATAGAAAAATTCTTCTTACAAACTTCTTTCGCTCGTCTGTATGGGTTCCGCAAAGGACGCTCGACTGGCGATCTTCTTGCATATCTCTCTGACTTTTGGTCATCCTCCTTCCGGGATTTCGGTGAAACCTTTGCTACTGCGATCGACATATCAAAAGCTTTTGATTGAGTCTGGCACAAATTTTTAATTTCAAAACTGCCCTCCTTCGGTTTCTATCCTTCTATCTGTGCCTTCATCCCTGATTTCTTTCCCGGCCGATCTATAGCTTCGGTTGTAGATGGACACTGTTCTTCTCCTAAAACTATTAACAGTGGTACTCCTCAGGGTTCTGTCCTGTCACCCATGCCTTTTCTTTTATTTATCAATGATTTATTAAGTCGCACTTCCTGTCCTATTTACTCCTATGCCGATGATTCCACTCCTCATTTCTCCACCTACTTCACAAAGAGTCCTTCTCAACAGTCACTCCATGATTTGCGTAGGGTGGCTATGGTACACTTGACCTCTGATCTTTCTACTATCTCTTTTGGGGAAGAGAAAACCTAGAGACTTTCAACTCCTCAAAAACTCAGGGTTTCCATCTGTCTACTCGTCACGATCTTCCACACAACTATCCCCTCACATTCAACAATGCACAACTCAATCCTTCTCTTAACATTCTTGGCGTTTCATTTTCTCGTGAACTTTCCTGGAAAGATCGCATATGCTCTCTTTCCAAAACAGCTTCAAAGAGTTAGGTGTGCTGTACTGGTTCCGAAGTTTCTTCACCCCGACTCAATTGTTCTCTCTGTACAGGGGTCGTGTCCGCCCCTGTATGGAGTACGCTTCTCATATGTTGGGTGGCTCAACCCACACAGCTCTACTTCACCAGGTGGAATCAAAGGCTTTTCGTCTCATCAATTCCCCGCCTCCTACTGACTGCCTTCAATACCTCCCCTTTCACCGCAATGTTGCCTCACTCTCATTTTGCTATCGCTATTATAACGAATATTACTCTTCTGAACTCTCTAATTGCATGCCTCCTCCTTTAAGGAGAACACGCAGTACCACTATACGAGGCTTTCGATACAGTCTCATTCCTTTTTTGTCCAACTCTGTAACACAAGGGGTTAAGTGGTCTTTTTAATCTTTCATCTACTCAACCGGTCAACTCTGGAACAATCTTCATCAATCCATCTTTCCCCCTGTCTATGACCGTCAATCTTTCAAACGCAGAGTGTCTAGGCATCTCGAAAACCTTGGACTTTGATTTTGGTTCTCTTCTTCTTTGGGAGGGGTGTTTTTGCGGGCATTTGCCCTTGTCCCCTCTTTCCTGCATAAAATATATATTACTTACTTTAAGTTACTTTAGGTGAGTTTGAACGACGGTTCAGGATCGACCTGCAGTCGACCCCTCTGCAGCATCCTGCCTCATTTGTGGGATTTGGTGAAGGAGGGAATATATATATATATATTGTAATGAAATTAATGTTTCTTTATATTATTTTGACTTTTAATAAGTCTTACCTGTGCATTCTGCTCTACTTCTATATTCTATAGTAGCGAGCTTGCTTAGGCCTATTCATAAGGGAAAATTCAACCGGCTCTTTTCTGTTGTCATTTTTTATTTAATTAACGTTAAAGACATAATTGAGGCAGAGATAATGTGTCCTACATTTTTAACCTAATTATATTCCAACACAAACAGAGGAAACTACTGCAAAACTTTACTTACTTTAAGATTCACGTTCTTAAATAATATGAAAACAGTTGTTATAACCTCACTTTCAGATGCCTCGCGGAAATTTGAATCTTTCTCGCGGGATAACAATATTCCCTTTTCCTCCTTTGAAATCATCTCTGATTATATAATTATTAAAATATTTTACATTCCTCAACAAAATTCATTAATGATGATATATAATTTCGGTTTCTACACACACACACACACACACACACACACACACATATATATATATACATATATATATATATATATATATATATATATGAATAGAAACGACATAATATTAAGGAACGTTTCTGCACACGCGGAAGAGAAATAACGAATAAATGAAAAATGAGGCGAACCGCCCGGGAATCGAACCCAAGGCCTTCCAATTGCCGGTTGGATGCGCTGCCATTACACAACGGACCTCAATCATTCACAAATCGAAATTCTCCTACATAGGGCAGAAACCAATGCCCTGAGAGGGCACCCTCGCAAATCGTGAATATGTGCATTTAACTGCAATGACCACGCAGTATATAAATGAATAGAAACGACATAATATTAAGGAACGTTTCTGCACACGCGGAAGAGAAATAACGAATAAATGAAAAATGAGGCGAACCGCCCGGGAATCCCAAGGCCTTCCAATTGCCAGTTGGATGCGCTATGGTAGCGCATCCAACCGGCAATTGGAAGGCCTTGGGTTCGATTCCCGGGCGGTTCGCCTCATTTTTCATTTATTCGTTATTTCTCTTCCGTGTGTGCAGAAACGTTCCTTAATATTATGTCGTTTCTATTCATTTATATACTGCGTGGTCATTGCAGTTAAATGCATATATATATATATATATATATATATATATATATATGATGTAAACCCACAAGGAAAAAGAAAAATGATTCCAAGGTCTTTCGTGTATTCAGAAGTACACCTCGTCAGGGAGATGTACTTCTGAATACACAAAAGGCCTTGGAATCATTTTTCTTTTTCCTTGTGAGTTTGCATCATTCATTCATTTCACGTGTTTCAGTGTGAAATTCATCCCATATACAGGGCGTCCCAAAAAAATGTATACACACTTTAACAGCTGATAGCTCAATTGATGTTTCTTTCTTTCCAAGTTAAACCCATTAGAATTAATAATGGCAGTCAGACTAAGCTTTGAACAAAGGAAATTCATTCTAAAATGCTACTGGAAGTGTGAAAACGCAGTTGAAGTGCAAAGACAGTTTAGGAGGGAGTTTCAAACAGATCCACCAACGCGACTTACCATCACTCGAATTAGAGATAAGTTTGAAGCCGATGGAACTGTTCAGAATGTCCACAAGAAGCGTTCCGGAAGACCACGGACATCGACAAGCCTCACAAAGCAAGAAAGAGTACTGGAAACGTATCACCAAAGTCCAAGAAAATCTGTGCGGCAAGCGAGTCGTGAGGTAGGAATCTCAGAATCGTCTGTCCAACGCATTTTGAAGCGCTGTCAATGGAAAAGTTACATTCCAAGATTAGTCCATGCTATTAATGAAGATGATCCGGACCGAAGAGTGGAGTATTGCGAGTGGTACTTGGCACGATGTGGATGTGGATTGGACGAAGGGGTTTCGTAGAATACCCTCCACGTTCACCAGACCTCACAGCACTAGACTTTTTTTTATGGGGATACTTAAAAGACAAAGTCTACGCTATAAAACCTGCAACAGTCGCTGAATTGAGAGCAGCCATTGAACGAGAATGCACACAAATACCAAACGAAATGTTTCGTGATGTTTGCGATTCCATTGCTTCGCGTTATCAGCAGTGCCTGGACCAGAACGGACGTCAGTTTGAAAACAGGCGTTGACAAAACAATTAAATAATGTCTGTAGATTCTATTACATTTTGAAAATGAAATGTATTTTAATAAACACTGCCTTTATAATTATTTAAAGTGTGTATACATTTTTTTGGGACGCCCTGTATATATATATATATATATATATATATATATTAAAACTTACGTATTACCTGGGTTTAATTACATGTTGTAATTACTGAAGATAAAAATAAACTTTTACTATTCTTTGTTTTAAGTTGTTAATGAATATTTTGAGCAAAAAATATTCCAATACGCCTAGTCTTCAAGGAGGGTCATTTAGAACTCGCATCTGAGCCATCTTTATTCGTTAAGTACTGTATGTTTCTTTTTTATACAGGAAGAATGGGACAAGGGAGAATGTCCGCAAAAGCGCCTCTCCCCCCCACCCCCATAGAAGAAGAAGAGAGCCAGGATCAAGGTCCAGGGTTTTCGAGATGCCTAGAAACTCTGCTTTTGAAAGATTGGATGTCATAGACAGGGGGAAAGATGGATTGAAGAAGATTGTTCAAGAGTTGACCGGTGGAGTAGATTGCATTGTAGCCCCAGTTATTTTGTACGTAATGTGTTCATTTAAAAGTATCAAACTTCAAAATAGAATTAATTTGTTGCTCTATTTCATATTCTATATACTAAGTTCATCACACTCTAATTATATGTTTTTGAAAAGTCTGAAAATATAATAAAATAAAAGATAATAAAGACTTGAATTATACTATTTCGTTTTAGAGTTTTCGGAATATATCCATGTTTGTGCCATGAGAATTCGCTTCAACACCGAATATCCCTTCATCTCATTCTCTCATCCCCCCATCGAAGTACAACTAAGATAACCAAACTTTCAGATTATTTTAGTATTCTCTCAGAATTATTCCCATTTTCCCCATTTTCCATTTGTTGTGGAATGAATGATATTAATTGTAATCATCTTACATTCATCCCTCCATCTATAAATCCTATCATATCATGCATACACCTTTCGATTCAATAGGATTAAATCTCTTGATTGTACTTCCAGATTACATCTATTGTCATATATTCCCCATTTGTAAGTAGCAAACTATATATAGCTTCTAAATATACCCTTGATTACTGAATTCTGATTTTACTTCCTGTCTTGTACTATTTATGTACTTTGCCTGTGTATTTTCATTACTGTGATTACTGTCTCTCTCTGGATCATTAGCCTTTATTCATTCCTATAATGACTTGTATACCCAAATTTAGTTCAATTTAATATATTAATTAATATCTGTTGAACTTAATAACTCATTAACGTATATTATGTAATTCACTAACATGACGTCATAAAGTAATCGTAACGAACCCTAAAAATGCATTCATTTCATACTTTCATATACCGGGTGATTACAAATGATCTTCCCGATTTTAAACATTTATTATGAAAAAACTAACAAAGCTACAGCGAAAAGCAACATATACAAATAAAGAAGAATGCTAAAAGTCTTATTTACAAGCTATTGAAGTTCAATATAAGATTCTTTTGTGGCTCTGCAGACATCAAAGCAGTATTCTGTTTCCTTCCATACATATGTAGCATATCATACTGAACTTTTCTAATAACCTCACGTATCCTTTACTTCAAATGTTCCAAAGTTGTTGCCATTGGTGGAACAAAAACTTCATTTTTGACATGGTCCCAGAGGAAGAAGTCAAGGGGCTTAGATCGGGCGAACAAGCCGGCTAAGGAATGGGCTCCCCAAGACCGATCCAACGATCAGGCAATTACTCATCCAGGTATGTTGTAACCTCAAAAGGAACCACAAAAGGAGCTCTTATTGAACTTCAATAGCTTGTACATAAAACTTTTTGAGTTCTTCTTTATTTGTAGATCTTGCTTTTCGCTGTGGCTTTGTTAGTTTTTTCATGATACATGTTTAAAATCGGGAAGATCATTTGTAATCATCCGATATTAACCTCTTGAGCATTATCGACGAGTTATATCGTCTATCGGTGCGCATAAAAGTGCCAAAGTTGACGCTTAGCAGGTTAAATAATAAATCTTCATACTACTATATTTAGTATTCACTGTATGGTAACCCCCATATATTGTTGTAGAATTTGTCCTATACAGATCATTATTTATGTGTCGTGTCGTGTGAATCGCTCGTCTAGTGTACTGTATATAATGTATAACTGTTGTCGACCATGTTCATCCATTCACGCGAATGAATTAATGTGCCTTCATGAATTGATTAATGTTAAATTAGTGCATATGTCCTTCAAATAGCAAATATGATAGGCATGGTAGATGAGAATTTTGATACTATTGATTTTATATAATGATGTGGCTTAGGTAGTTGGTGCCTAGGCCGGTGTATGTCGGTTTCCGATACATGGAGGTACTGAATTTATTAACTTTTGTTATTACGAGTATATCTAAAAAAGGTAAGGTGCTACTGGTTTCGTCTTTTTTAGTAAATTTAATGTTGTGGTGCTGAAAGTTGAAGTAGTTGAGAAAAATAAGTGTGTGGTTTGCATTTTGAAAGGAAAAAAGTTCCTTTTGTACAAATATGGTTTGTGGCTGGAGAGGCGGTGTTGCAGCCAATTTTTCTCATTATGACAGAAAAAAAATACTTGCTAATATGACGATCAGGGGTGAATCCATGATTAGTGAGTTTGTTTGTCAAAAATGAAGTATATCTCTGAAGAGGCAAGGGTTAGTAGTTTTGTGAATTCTTGTTTTGTTAAGTTCAAAACCATACTCTCATTGTCTGGGAGTAGACTGTTGACACAAATGTTGAGAGCTTCGTCTATAGGTACGTTAATGTAGAGGGATTCTATATCAAACTATATTTTATATTCCAGAGCAACTCCATAAGAACAATCATAAAGTAAAACTTTCTCCAGCCGTTGCTTCTTCCACAATTTACTCTTTTAACTGTATTCGCTGCAACGCGAGCTATATTGGCAGTACATACCTCCAATATCAAACAAGAGTGGACGAACATCGCGGCATCTGAACAAGACCTTCACAACCCTAACTAAACCATCCAAATCAGCCATAAGAGACCGCTGCCAACTTCATGATCACCCTCTACATACCACCAGTTTCAAAATTTTGAAACGACCCCTGTATCCTTTAATCTCTACACATTCTTTGTAAGAAGTCTTCTCTTAACGACTACAATTCCGCCTTTAACCTGTCCATTGTGAAATAACCTCCCTCGTTCTCACGAATAAAATCACTGCCAATAGTTCAATATCTACGTTCTAAACACACACCATCAACTTAACTTAAATGGAAAACTCGAATAAATGAAATCCTTAATATTCAGAATCTATGCTAAAGTTAATATACTCCACCACGGCGATTTTTACATATAACACTGGGCAACACGTATTTTATTGAATGATATCTGACACTTGATTCTAGGTAATTTGGGTGCGCTGAATACGAATTTCAACTCGGTTTGGCTCTATCAGGTCCTGATTCTTGTCGACAGCCTATGTGCCATTTTCCAGATTTTTCAAATTAGGACTAAAAAATTAAGTCATGTGTTAAATTTTTTTTTCAAGTTTCATGAATACAAGCAGTTCAAACTACAGTAAAATTACATTATAACGATAGAAATGACTTAAAATAAAAAAACAAACAGATATGAAGCTTTCACTGTGGCAAAAATTTTCTTTTGTAAGACTTTCTAGCGTATTTGCTTGTTGATGGCAGGTCTCTTTTCAAGCACCAGCAGTAATCAGCCATCATGTGGGAATCCCAGCGGCCTTGGTACCGTTCCTCCATAATTTTGATATCTTGGTGGAATCTCTCCCCTTGTTCGTCACTTACATCACCTAAATTACTTGGAAATTGGTCAAGATGGCTATTCAAAAAATGCATTTTTATGCTCATATTGCAACCTAACTCTTTGTAGTCCCTTAAAAGTTTTTTTACGATTTCTTCGTAGTTATCTGCCCTATAATTGCCTAAAACGTTTTCTATCAAGTCCACGAATGAGAACCAGCCTTTTTTTTCGCGTTCATTCATGACATTAGGAAAATTGCTGTCTTTAATCATTGTTCTTATTTGTGGACCGTCGAAAATTCCCGCCTTGATTTTTTCATAACTTAAACTTGGAAATTTTGAAGTTATGTATTTGAAACACTCGCCGTTCGTATCTAAAGCTTTTACATATTGTTTAATGAGGCCTAGTTTTATATGCAGAGGAGGAAATATGATTTTATCTCTGCTCACTAAAGGTGGATTAATTACGTTTTTTTCTCCGACAGTAAGTGATGTTCGTGCTGGCCAGATTTGTTTGAAATAATGTTCTTCCTTGGCTCTGCTGTCCCATAAGCAAAGGAAGCAGGGATATTTAGTATACCCTCCTTGTTGTCCTAGCAGAAAATTAACCATTTTTAAGTCAACACATATGATCCACTCGTGCTCCCTATATTTGATAAGATTTAAAACTTTTCTATATGTTCATACTTTTCTTTTAATTTTGTTGAGTGCCCAATCGGTATCGAGCCGTATAGATTGCCATTATGCAACAACACACACTTAAGACTTCTTTTCGAACTGTCTAAAACAAGCGCCAATCATTTGCATCGTAAGACTCAACCCCCATCTTCTTTAACAAACCAACTATGTCGCAGCAATATACTAAACTATCCTCTGTTCTAAAATATTTAACAAGTTCTTCTTCTCTTTTTCTGTAAAAGGAAATGTATGTGTTTGAAGTAAGCAAGTTTTTCTCTTTAAGTCTTGAAGCTAAAATTTCCGCAGCCTTTTTTGGCAAATTTAGATCCCTTACAAGATCATTCAACTCGGCCTGGTTAAACTTTTGCGGATCGTTTTGACTTTCAAATACGCTGGGGTCAAAATCGGTGTCTGACTCCTCAAAGTGCATAACAATATTTTCAGGAACATCTTCAACTAATTCTTGAGTTGGCAGACCCTTAAATTTTGGAATGGGGATCTCATTTGAATGTAGCACAGGTCGTATCGCGGTGTCGAAATTTGGGTACTCGATACAATGTTTATTTTTCTTAGTGAAGCCCGAAGTCTTGACAAAGCAAAGGTAGCAATCGGTCTCTTGGTTAGTAGGCTCTCGCCACACCTGATATGGAAAAAAAATTGTAAAGCGTTAACAAAAGCGACGAGAGACTTGTTTTTATGAATTTTATCAAAAATTATCACCCAAACATTTAACATTTCTATGTGTTTCAACCTTATGCAATATTTGAGATTCTTATAAACATTTTCTGTAAATTTTTGTTTATGTACCTAAGTTACAATTACATTTAGGTAAGTTACAGTATACTAGTGATTAAATTACGTAGTTTTATGAAATCATAAACTTACCATCGGAACTCCAAAAGGTATTTTTGAATCCGAACCCTTCGTCCAATGTCGCAGTCTTTCAATGCATATAGTGCAGGCTTTATGTGGAGCCCACGATTTATCTTGGTCCCCCAGTTTTATGCCAAAATAAGCTAAGTAAGCTCTTTTTACGAAGTCAGTTATATTTGCTCGTTGATGTGGAAGTGTAAAATTTCCACATATATAACAGAAGGAATCAGGGTTGTTTTTGCATTTGAACTTTCTAGTGCTTGATGACATATTGCTTGATTGTTCTGCCAATTTGTAAAGGTATTTAAAGCCCTTAATTCATATAAATTTAAGAAAATCTGAAATATAAACACAAAAATTAGTTTAAATAGGTACTTATTATGAAATAGGTACTTACAATCTATGAAATTAAACTAGAAACACGGATGAGTAGGTACAATATAAATTACGTCTAATTAAATCAACTATATTAAATCACGATGACAAAATTACTCACTAAATCATATGCCAATTCAAAATTATGTTAATGCCCAAACTTAATTAACTAACTCAACTGACTGACTGACTGACTGACTGATTGAATTGACTGATTAACTCTGAAAACGAGTCGCTTTTATATATTTTAGTTGTCCCTCTAGAATACTCTACAGAGAACAGGAACGCTCGAGAAAATTTTAGAATTCTATGATATTTTTAGCTTAATTTACTAATATTAAAATGGGTTAAAAATGACAAAATTACAAATATTTTTAGGGTGTTACATATAAAAATATACATAATACAACAATACCATAACAATGGGTACAAATACCTAGATAAAAACCTAGTTGCATAATGTGTAACTGCAAAAAGACAGCGAATATAGAGAAAAAAACCTTTTTATGAATACGACGAAAGAGGAGGGGTGTTGAGCAAAATCAGGACCTGATAGAGCAAAACCGAGTAAAAATTCGTGCTCAGCGCACCCAAATTACCTAGAAGTAACTGTCAAATCTAATTCAATAGACAAAAAATTGAAATTTGTTCCCCAGTGTAATCTTCCACAAACTCTGTAAACGTGCATAATAAGTTCTCCAACAATGTTATGTAATTTACAATCGTAAACATTACTACTATGCACCTATATACCTGTATTCAAGCTAATAAATCTTTTCCTTTCTTAATCATGTTTGATTACTTGTATATATTATAACCGTTTCTTTCTTTTTAATATTTTAGCACTGATGATGGAAACTATTATATTTTTGGAACGTTTGCAAATAAAACTATAACATGTACAAATTCTTCGTTCTCCTATTTCTCAACACACACACACACACACACACACACACACACACACACACACACACATATATATATATATATATATATATATATATATATACAGGGTGTACTTAAAGTCAGGATCTATTTTTGTGAAATAATTATTTTTTTCTATTTTTCTTTTCAGAAGCCCTTAGAATGAATACAGAAGAGCGTGTGGCAATAGTAATTTGGCGAATCGAGGGAAAGAAATACAATGACATCAGAGAAAAGTTTAGAAGGAGATTTCATAAGCCGGGCCAATAGACAAGACAGTACGAAAATTGGTGAACAAATTTAAACGAACGGGATCTGTAAATGATGAAGCAAGATCAGGACGACCGTGTATGTCAGATCTTACCGTGAATGCAATACGCGGAATTATCACTGAGGAGCCACGTACGTCCGTTCGTGCTGCATCCCACAGACTCGGCCTCCCGACGTCATCTGTGCACAAAATTCTGAAAGTTAATTTGCAGAAGAAAAGCTATCATTTGCAGGTTTTACATGATTTACATGAGGAAGATTTCCCTCAACGAAGTGCTGTGTGTGCTGATCTCGTAGAACAAATCTGGAGTGATAATTTAATGGACAACATTCTCTTTAGTGATGAAGCCACTTTCCATACGTGTGGAAAAGTAAATCGCCATAACTGTCGAATTTGGGCAGATGAAAGACCGAATGATTTCGTCCAAAATTGGGAAAGAGACTCACTTAAAGTTAATGTCTGGATGGGTTTAACAAAATCTAAGGTTTATGGTCCTTTTTTCCTTGCTGAAGCTACAGTTACGGGGCTTATTTATCTGGACGTGTTGCAGCAATTCCTTGAACCTCAGCTGATTGGGGATAGGATTAATTAATTGTTTTTATTTTCTGAAATGAAATGAATTTTCGTCTTTCCATTCCAGATACATCTGGTAATACCATGATTTTTTTGGAAAACTGACTTGTTTGGTGGTAAAGTCTCGATGGAGGAACGTCTTTCTTACGCCGACCATAAACAACATCGTTCCGGCAGTTTCGAGCAATCTCGATGGTGAAATCTTTTTCATCTGTAAAAACTATTTTTTAACATCATTAAACGAAAATCTATCAAGCAATTTTCTACAACGAATTTTTCTTTTAGCTCTTACATTGCTGTCACGTCTTGAAACACGGATCCTTTTAAATGCTTTAAGTCCTACCGTTCTCTGTATGCTTTGTATGGAAGCTTCGACTGATACCTAAATTTCTTGCAATTTTCCTCTGAGAGCAGTGTGACCCAGGTCGATCCTTTTGAGATAGGCTCATCATTTCGATCATTGCTATATTGTCTTGAGGTTAAACTGTTTTAGGCTGACCACTTCCACGCTTCCGTGCCGTCGAACCGGTTGCTTTAAGTTTTTTAATTATTCTATTCACAGACGTAACATTACAAGTTATTCCTGGAAATTCCCTCAAAATTCTTGCCCCAGTCCATCTTTTTTCCAGGAAACTTTTCAATCACTGCTTTTTCACCGTTAGTTAGAACCATAATTTGAAGGGTAAGTTTAAAAAACAGTATTTAGGATGGGCGCTTTTCAGAGACTAACAGATTATCCATAGGCTAAGGAAACTACTTTTGCTACTTACTTAACCCCTTATTTTTGCTACTTACTTAACCCCTTATTTTGTTACTTACTTAACCCCTTATCTTGCTACTTACTTAACCCCTTATTTTGCTACTTACTTAACCCCTTATTCTCTTCTCTTCTCTTAACCCCCTACTCTTCCTTTCTCTCGGGCTAACCTTAGAGTGGATCTTAGGGTCTTTGTTCGCCTTAGCTTCTGTAGATCTGTAGAAGTCTTAGAATAGTTGCCAGGTACAGCTATACACATTTAGGATTTAGGATATTCGTTTTTTTTCACCATACTTCATTGTTCCCTCAGCTGTGAAAAAGGTATTTTATGTAGAAGTCTGAAATTTTTATGATGGCTTAGCAATAGATTGAGGTGAAAGTTATGTAAATTTTGGAAGTGTGAACTGCATATTTTTGAAGTTATTGATGTTCAAATCTCAAGGCGTTTTTTTTTTCTGGGGGGCCACCCGATATATGGATGAATTTCACAATTAAACACGTGAAATGAATGAATGATGCAAACCCACACGAATACACGAAAGGCTTTGGAATATTTTTTTTTCCCTTGTAGGTTTGCATCATATATATATATAATATATATATATATATATATATATATATATATATATATATATATATATATAGCCTATATATATACCGAAATCAATGCGAAAGAGTATATATACAAAGCTGTTACCGTGGCGGGTCACAAAATTCTATTCTTCAGTGGCATGGATTCGAATGCCACCAAAGTAAGGTAGATTTATTCTAATGTATTTAAGCTTAAAACTTAAGCTGCTGTTAGTATGTTCTTCATTAACCTAAAACTAATATGCATGTAATTACACTTGGTTAATAAAAATTCGATTCCCATTGCATTTTAATTAGCATGTTTAAATTTTTAAATCAACTGTAGAAAAAGTAGAGCAAACCTGGAAATTCATTTTTACATTAAATGCATGTAGATTTATATTGTTTGCGAATAAAGAATTAAAGCCTCTCTCTCTCTCTCTCTCTCTCTCTCTCTCTCTCTCATATATGTATAATATATATATATATATATATATATATATATAATAGTGAGTAGGGCCTCATGTCAACTGTTTGTTTAGGACCGCTGTGGGTTTTTCCTTTTAGCATGTGAGAAGATATTGAATCTGGTCGTTTTTGAAGCGTCTCGCTGACATTTAAGACTGCCTTTGTGTTCTTTACTTTTTAATAAAACAGACCTGAATTTGCTTTCGAATTTGTTATTTCAGAAAGCATTTTTATGAACAAAATTTTTTTTTCAATTTAAAAGTGGATGTTTATGTTTTCTGGCTTGAAGGAGTCCCCGCTGATTTCCTTTTGGAAATCTATTAATTAAAACCCTATTTTGATTTCATCTAAAAATAAAAATAATGTGGATATACTTGCATAAGAGTTTTTTTATTATTATTATTATTAGTTATTATTATATTATTATTAATATTAATATTATTATTATAATATTAATATTATTATTATTATTATATTATTAATATTAGTAGTAGTAGTAGTAAATAAATATATATATATATATATATATATATATATATTATATATACTGTGTGTGTGGGGGTATATATTACTGTGTGTGTGTGTGTGTGTATATATAATATATATATATATATATCTTATTGCAAATTTTATTTATCGTTACAAATGAAGGATATAAAAAAGACAAGTATTTATCTTTTCCCCTTAATCTCTTAGTAAAACCATATAACCACGGAATTATTTATTTTTCGTCCAAAATTATAGTTTATGCAAACACGGTTATTTGCGATAGAATAGAAATGAACCATTCCCAAAACGCAAACCGTGGAAGCGCTTCTCATACGCCAAATGTCACACCGTCCGTCCATGCATATATCTCTTCCCAGTGACCGTAACAGAAGGTACACAACACCAAAAATAAAATAATGGGGCATGTAGTTTAATTAGCTGTTAGTAAAGCATCATTTCCATATACACGGTGAACCAAAAGTAGGTGGACAGTAGGTTGAATACGGTTTGTGTTATATTATATTATAACTATGGTGTTCATTATAACTATGGTGTTTGTGTTTTATTATATTAATATTATAACTAAATTTATTTAAATTTTATTTTGTATTATAGTATACAAAAAAATTAAATATGTATTCTCAAAATAAACGTTATCATTTACTGTCCACCTACATTTGGTTCACCCTATATATATATATATATATATATATATATATGAGTCTGAAAACACTATATAAAACCGTGTTTAAGTAAATGTGAAGTGTAAGAGCCACTAAAAAGATTAAAAATTGAAAGGGTAAATTTCTGGACGACGTTTTAAACCATGAAATCGTGGATCGCGGTTTCTTCCTCACGTCCATTTACGAAGAAGGTATAAAGCAACTGGCTTTATTCCTAATTTGGTCTGTAAAAAGCTTATGTTTTTTCATTGGGTTTTAGTGAAATGACCGCTTTATTTTGTCTTGAAAACGGGACTATTAAGTACTTCGGTTTACTTTTACCTTCTTCAAGTTAGAAAAGGTGAGACACGAATTAGAGAACGAAACGAATCACAGAAGAGGCGTTTGGTGTTGGTGCATTTGAACTAGGGGTTAAAACCGGTATTGAAATACCGGTATTAATACCGGTATTGAAGAAGTACAAATAATACCGATACCGATATTATAGGTTTTCGGTATTGACAAAAATTGCTATTGTAAAATTTAGGCAATTTAGTCCTCCGATAAGACTGAAGTGGAAGCAGATTCATTACTGAGTGAATACATGCAAGAAATGGACAAACTAGGAAAAGTGCCATCTAAAAAAAATTCCATTGATTTTGATGTTACTAATGAATTTAAAAGCTTGGAAGTTATTTTACAGAGAAGTGAGAATTTAGAGAAGCTGTACAAGGCACTGCTTACAATTAAACCTACAAGTGCAGAATCAGAAAGAGCCTTTTCTGCTGCAGGCCTATTTCTGACGAAACTGAGATCAAGTCTATCTGAACAATCCCTAGATGCTCTTTGTTTCCTCAAAGCATACTTTCAAAATCAAACTAAGAAATAAATATTTAGATACTAATAATTTCTATCTACCCCAGTAGTTGTATAATAATATGCTAAAAAAAAATTCGAATATATTTTTATTACAATTTAGTAATTTACTGTATAAACTTTTTCGAATAGAATGCCATCTATTTGGAGTTGGGTCATTAATTTATAGTAAATATGGTGAGTACTGCAAGTCCCTCAGACTTGTGGGAGGGTTGGTAGGGTGGCACCATAATAAATCAAAATAAATTATTTTTTTTCATAATACCGGTATCAATACCGGGATTAGCATAATTGCCTCCAAATACCGGTATTGAAAATTTTCGGTATTATGCAAGCACTAATTTGAACAAAAGTGCATGATAAGGTGAAAGAAACAGTTTTGGACCAAAGTGCAATGTACTGCATATTCCACTTCATAAATGAAGCTTCTATTATATTTCATGTAAATCGGCGTAAATAACGGTGTTCGAAGTTACATCATAAAGTAAATATAAAGAAATATACATGTCGAGCTAAAGACACTCTTTCGTACCTTCTTCACCTTATCGTATATGGGTAGCACCTCTGGGTGAATTATAAAAAAGGTCCTGGCCGAACTCTAAATTCGCTTTATACAGCAAGATGCCCTCAATGCAGTCTAATACAAAGCATTAAAAAAAATCAGCCAACCCAATTATCCAAGTTATTCATCAGTCCTGCCATATGTCATGTGAGCTATGGAATTCATGGTATGAAAACGTTTGTCTGTAGCTCCACTTAACTTCGAAATTACTATCTTTCATGAACTGTCGGGCTGCGTCGTGGCCAATGTCGTAACACCGCTTCCCGGAGATTAGCGAAGTTAAGCGACATTGGGTCTGGGTAGTAGTTGGATGGGAGACCTTCCTCCGCGCCCAGATTATGTAGCGACCCGTGGTTCGGATCCCACGTAAAGCTGTAGGTCCCCTCCGTCATTTGACCTTAGATGTTGCGAAGGAGGTTAAACAAAACCAATAATTTTTTTTTCATGAACTGTATTTCTATTCTTAGTATCTGAATTTTCATTGTATTTTATTTTCAGTTTCTATCGTTACTGTTTGTCATTTAAAGCATTGGTTTGCCAACAAACTTTTTCATTTCCATTTTTGTGTATATATATATATATGTGTGTGTATATATATATATATATATATATATATTTTAGGTGTGTGTTTGTTTATATATATATTATATATAATTATATATTTTAGGTGTGTGTTTGTTATATATATATATATATATATATATATATATATATATATATATATATATATATATATATATATATATATATAAAGCGTACAATGTGCGTGTGTATATACATATACAGAAGTTCAAAATTGAAGTTAATCCCTTTCAGAGGATTATCAGATTAACGGACCAAAACTGGCTAACAAGAGAACCATTTTCAAGAGAGAGTCAGTACACGGACCCCCCCCCACACACACATTATATATATTATATATATATATATAGAGAGAGAGAGAGAGAGAGAGAGAGGAGAGAGAGAGAGAGAGAGAGAGAGATATGATCTATACACAAAACAGAATAATAATAAAATTAATAGTGTATCTCACTTTCACATCGACCTTTGACCAACTCATGAAAAATCAGAGAATCCACTTGAAAATATACTTTTAACATATAACGAACTTCAGTCCACATTCCCATACGTATTTAAGTATATATATATATATATATATATATATATATATATATATATATAATATATATATATATATATATATATATACGTGTATGGGATAAAAAACTATAGTATTTGTCATTTACCATTACTTATTCAAACTATAGTAGATTTAATTTTCCCAAAAGAGTTCCTTGTTCCATGCACGGTCTGTGTGTAACATATATGTGTATGTATATGTGTTTATGCGTAGGCAACTTAGCATAAGTGTGACCGAATGTGTGACAATTCGCGGGTGTAGTGGGGTAATTTTTTATTGAGGTAATACTTTCGGTACCTCAGAACATAAATTAATTATTTAAAAAATCTAGAAATATTTTTACTGTCGCAAAAAGATACGTTCGTTCTAATTAGGTTAGTTTACGCTAGGTTAGGTTAGTTAAAGTTTGGTTAGGTTAGGCTACATTAGCGAGTACCTCACTATTTAATTATTTAACATAAATAATACTTCGAGCCCTCAATTGCGTCCGAAACACTTACCATGTCCTTCTCGGTTCGATGGCACTAAGGCTAGGGTAGGTTAAATTAGGCTCAGCTAATTAGTTTTTTAATATAGGGATTTTAAAAGTCATTAACTCACTTATGCAAAGATGTGCACGTGTGTGTGGTGTGTGTGTGTGTGTGTGTGTGCGTCTTTAATCACGCAAGAAAAGTATTTTTAAACCAAGAGATCCTTATGCATTATTGTGATACTGAATTGCATTCCTTTCCTCTATTATGAGTTACTGTTCGGCATGCAGAGATGAGCATTTCTAAATCTAGAATCAGAATTCGTTCTGAAGTCACTGGTTTTATAACAGGAATTGGAATTTGATTCAGAATTGAAGGTTTCTTTTTTTCAGAATATGATGGGAATTGGAATCGATTCCGGGATTCGTATTTCAAGATGGAATTAGAATTGCAGTCACTTCCTTTTATGGTCTAAATTGTCCAGTTTGGACCTTGTGATACTTTATAGCTGTAACGATTCAGAAGAGAATAGCTTGAATCTTAGGAGGGGAGGGGGGATTCACTATTTGCGGTCATCATGTAGTATCTCGCGAGTAAAAAACTTTTTTACAGCTTGTCAGTTTCTACCTTTAGTACTGGAAGTAGCATGCAGAGATATTTATGTACGAAATACACGCATGCAAGATAGCATAAAGTTTACAAAATAAACAATAATTAGAGGGTTAATTTATCATTTTCCTTCTGTGAGGTCCTTTTCAGGCACGTAGCTACATGCAGTCTTAATTTATTCATCGTTTTCGTTTGATTATCAACAGTGAAAGTGAATAAGCGATAAGGTTTTCGGGTGACCTGCACGCACCTCGCTATGTGGAACACCTTTGATAATGGTTCTCATATATTCGCTAAAAATACTTGATTTAACGCGTTTACACTGAGAGTTTTAGTTAAATATAATATTACTTAAGTAAATTCCTTTTTTACAGTCACGTTCATTACAGTTCATTTTAAAAGAAACATTCACAATAGTTCACTATAAAATAAACGTATCACGAATCATATTCACTAAGTTAAAATAACGAATATTTCACCAAATACCAATCAAAAACAAATAAATTGAACAAAAAAAAAATCCCAAATCGTGGCACCGAAAAAAAAAAGCAAAAAGACAATTTTCAAAGTTGACCAAATGAACTTGCGCTGTCAGTCATTTTTTAAGGGATTTAAACTTTCATATAAATGGAAGTAGAAAAATATATTTTATTTTTAGTGCAGAGAAATAAAAGACATTTACAAAATATATAACTTCAAGTTATATAGAAAGTTTATTTCTATTTATTTATTCATTCAGGTTTTTTATTAAATGTAAGGTTGTTTTTTTTTCACTTATATGCAGATATATTTATTTTAATTTCGCTTAGTGTTTAGTGTATATATTTTAATGCACAATATTATAATGATTAATTAATTCCCCGAGGGTATCCGAGGGTATCCGAGAAATAACAGCGCGCAAAAATAATTTTCATATTTCTTTATTTAATAATAATAACCCTTCGAATCTGAATGAATTGCAACAATTTTCTTCAGAAGAATGGGCTAAAATTTCTATTGAGAAATGTCGAAACCTTGCAGAAAAATACCGAAAACGAATCACTGAAGCAAAAGGTGGATTTTTCACCTTTCCAATACTCAAAGTATTAAATAATTTTGTAAGTAAATGTACGAAAACTTTTGTATTTTAACTTTTTTTTATTTTCCTCAAATTATTTGATGTTTTACGTGTATGTTGGAATTGAGCTAATTTTTTTTTATTTGTTAAATTATTTCAAACGAACGGTAACCTTTTCATAATTATCCTATGTATGGTACAAAAGATAGGGACGAATATAACTGAACTATTTCTCTGTACGAATACTTATGAGCTCCACTCTATATTATCATACTATTTCGTACAACACAATCATACGCACATTCTATTTATTAATTTTTAATACAAAAAATAACGTCTTACGCATCTAAAAATAATTAAATTATTACCATAATAATATTTTAACTATTTGGACTTCGAGCTCGGAATCACTACATTAATACGAGCATTACAAACCCACGAAAGTTTTCATGTCACAATAAATTAATTATTAATACCACGATAATAAAACGTAGTCTGTTCTCCATCTGATACACGCTAAATTCGAGTTATGCTTACATAATTTTTTTTTAGCTCAAGACTATCAACAATAATTTACATAAACAAAAGAAACAACGGAACGGTTCTAGAAACTTTTCTAGAAAAAATAATAATTCACAGCTTTTAGAAGATAAATAATGGTGAAATATGAATGAAATATAAAGTATGAATGAACAATGAGCATTTAAAAAAAATGAATTCCCGTCTCATATAAAACTTTCGAGTTCCTAATGAGCGGAGTTTAGTATTT
Source organism: Bathynomus jamesi (assembly GCA_023014485.1). NCBI lineage: Eukaryota > Metazoa > Arthropoda > Malacostraca > Isopoda > Cirolanidae > Bathynomus > Bathynomus jamesi. The sequence continues at coordinate 219,365 of JAJOZX010001428.1, read as the reverse complement.
AACTTCAGTTACTCACTCTCTAACAGATTGTATTATTCGTCTGCGATTTGAAACCTTGATTAATGCTGTTAGTTTTTGAAAGTTTATAAGTGCAATCAATGGAAATCATTTGAATAGTAACTTTCTTAATAGCCAAGTTCGATTAATGAATCTTTTAAAGAATGGCATTCCTTTGACAGATTATCTCACGATCAACCTTAAAAAATATCAAATTTATATATATATATATATATATATATATAATATATATATATGTGTGTGTGTGTGTGTGTGTGTGTGGTGTGTGTGTGTGTAAAAAAGAAAGTGGTGGTTTCATTGAGATGTTTAGTGCAGTGTTCAAGTGAAATGTAATATCAGACTAAGATTTCAAATGAGCTTCTTATGGAAATAAATTTATCCTAACAACCTTTCATTTACAGTTATTTGTAGGCGGATGCATTAACCTTTAATCACTAGTGATTCCGAACGCGAGATCGATTACTGGTTACGTAACCTGACCTAACCAGGTATGAATTTTAATTAACGAGGAATATTACGCCATTATCTTTAACCGCATAGCCACACAGAGCCAAATGTACTGATGCATCTGTTTCAGAGTGTCTTGAATGGGAAACTTATTTTTAATCCTTTATTACTCGGAATTATTAATGACAATTACAATTCGTAATAATTCATTCTAACGTTATTCTAATGTTATTCTAACGTTATTCTAATGTTGTTCTAACGTTATTCTAATGTTGTTCTAACGTTATTCTAATGTTGTTCTAACGTTATTCTATTAATGACAATTACAATTCGTAATTATTCATTCTAACATTATCCTCGAATCTTAAGAAAATCGATTTTACTGCAATCGACTTTAATTCATTCGAGGTATTTTTTTCAGTGCTCTATGTTTGCTTTTCACAAACAGTAATGCAACATACTTGATTTTACTTCATACTGATGTCACTCTCATATCGAAAATCAATACCTCAAACCTTTATAACACAACTAATTTGATTTTATACACATTAATTGTGCAATGCATCATGGAACTCACGTTCCATACATATTGTTTGTATAACTATATTTTTGTGTGCAATCTCTCTCTCTCTCTCTCTCTCTCTCTCTCTCTCTCTCTCTCTCTCTGTAAAAAGTTCTCATTCGACCAATTTAATTTTAATATTCGACATTACAGTTCATTATTACAGACACGAAATACGAATGAAATAATTAAAGTCACATTACTGAACCGAATGTCTATTTATAAAAAAAAAAAGAAGTTAAATATCAACAAGGAAGTTGCTATTATCATTTTGCAATAATTAAATGGAATTTAAAATCACTTTTAAGTGTATATTATGCGCAATTACTTCACTTTGTTTTCATTTCATGCTTTGCTTATAATCTTCTAATGTTCCTCATACGCTCGCTTTTGCTTTTTTCAATAGTTGGCTGCTGCATTGGGAGCGGAAATTTATTATGTATTTACTAAGTTATAATGTTTTTCGCCAACTTACATCTAGATTCAATTTTATATCTTTTCACGCTTTTCAATGCTATATAATGTTATGAAGGTGTAATGCATTTAAACAACAGTATAATTGAAGACCAAATGAGAAAGGGTTCATTAAATTTTAATCTTGCAAAAGTTTCTATTTGAAGCACATCTTAAATTAATTTCTCTAAATTTGCATCACAGTATCGCATTTGCATTTATATAATTAATTAATTTCGACGTCTGATTTGATGCTGACTCTAATCTCAGCTGTTGCGAGAATGACACGCGAATATTTTGTGAATCAAGTAGATACCGCCAGTGGAAAAAAGGTTTCCTCGTAACTGTCATTTCTGTTTGTATGTTATAAGAAATACATAAAACGACCTTCGAGAAACTCTGATGTACGTGATTTATAACACTTTTGTTATGAGTGAAACATGTAAGAATTGAATTACTGATTAAAATGTCTTTGAGTTTCGATTCTGTGATACAGATTCCTTGAAGTGAAAACTCATTCGATAATTTTTTTTTATAGGGGTGGTGATGGCTGGCCCTTCTTTTGTGGTTGACAGGGAGGAGAGGTCAAAGTACCTGGTACTACTTCGTTTAGGGGTTCCTAAGTCCAGTAAAGACTGGAATGGTTTGTTTAGGTCATTTCACGTGAAATAATTTTTGGCGATTTGATCACTGCATCTCCTGTCATTTCGAAGCATTTTCGCTAGTTTTGCACTGCAGACATAGTTAATTTTTAGTTAAAATCCTCTATAAATACACTTTATCTGTAGCGCATATAACATAATTAGAAATGTTTTCCTTATATTCCTTTACTCTATATTGCAACCCTTCGCACTGCCGCTCTCACAAATTGCCATCAATTATAATGCGATTTCCTCTAAAATCGCGTACTATGATATTTTATGAGATAAAATAATGATATCACCAATTTTATCCCCTTTCGCCTATATACATTATATTAGGCCAACTTTCCAGTGTTGATGTAAAAAAATGAATACAAACACATATAATCAATTTCTTATAAAGTTATTTTATTCCTTTCCCCCTCTGTGCTTGAACGTGACTTTCTCGATATGTAAATATCACTGAATATGTAATTTTTTTCATGAGGAGGATTTTAAGTGCTCCTCTGATTTCATTATACATAAAATTTCTTTCAGCCCCTCCACTTAGGTCGGCAAGGGCTATTATTAGCCACCGCAATAACTATACTCTAATTAATACGAACTGCAATATATAGTATAAAATACGCTTCGTCATGTCGTCAAGTAATTCATTCGTGTCTTGAAGTGTAGAAACGTTATAAAATAAAGTAGAGAGGGGGGAGATCATGCAATACAAATGCAACTACAGTAAAAACTGCATGTACAACGAGTGATGTAAAATTAATATATTTCCGAGTGCGCGTATATATATATATATATATATATATATATATATATATATATATATATATATATATATATATGATTGAACTCAGAATGGTTCCCTGAGGTTTTTTCATGATACACACAGACCGTGCATGGAAGAAAAAATTCTTCTGGGAAAATTAAATCCACTTTAATCCGAATAAGTAATGGTAAATGACAAACACTATAATTTTTTTCTTTTTCAAGATGTTAGCCCGACGTGGTACTAATTGTAATGTACAGACTCCCAAACACGCCAATCTCAAAATTTTCAGATTCCATTACAGAGGTAAGAAACTGGGTAAAAGATCTACACTCTCCAACCCCAAATATTTTTCTCTGTGGTGATTTTAATTTCCCATTCGTGAAATATAAAAGGATAGGAAAAAATATATGTATACACCAGAACAAGGGGGAAAAAATGCTACTAGCTCTAGCTGATGAATTTATGTTAACGCAAGAAATAACAGAAAACACAAGAAGAAGCAACTGCCTAGATTTGGTATTCACAAATAACAGTAATCTAATTGATAATGTAGAAATATCCCCAACTATGATATCGGACCACAACATCATTGAAATAACAACTAATATAAATGCAACAGGAAAGGAAAGAACACGCACAACAGAAAGAAGCAAATTCGAAATTTTTAACTTTCACTCCAAAGCTATAAACTGGAAAGATGTTACATCTAGCATGGAAGTAATAGATTGGAAAACAATTTTCGAGGCCAAGACAACGGACGAGATGCTAATGACGTTAGAGGAGAAGACGTTAGAAATTGTGGAAAAACATGTCCCAAAAATACAACAAAGAGAAAAGAGAAGCAGGTTCGAGAGACAAAAGAGGGCATTGTTTCGAAAGAGAAAAAGAGTGACTGCAAAATTAAGTAACTCTAAAGATAACATCAGAAAAATATTAAATGATAGACTGCAAAGTATCGATGACGTTATACAGGAACTAATCGAGAAGCATACAGAAAAGAAGAAGACGACGCTATAGAAGCGATAAAGGTTAACTCAAATTACTTCTATAATTTCGCATAAAGAAAGTCGAAAAACCATGCGACTATCGACCTTTAAAAAACGAGAACAGTGATTTATCTGATGATCAAACAGAAGTATCTGAAATATTAAGAGCTCAGTACGAATCATCTTTCAGTATCCCAAAAACTGACAAACTGATATGCGATAGAAAAGCGTTCTTTGAAGAAGAACTGAAGGGGAAAGTATAACGGGCTTAGATTTTACGACAGATGATATTACACAAGCTACAGGGAAACTAAAAGCACACTCAGCGGCAGGACCAGATAAATGGAATGCCACACTGATCAAAAACTGCAAGAATGCAATCGCTGAGCCCCTATACTGGATATGGAGACGATCACTAGACACGGGAGAAATACAGGTCATTCTGAAGAGCGCGAACATCGTCCCAATATATAAAGGAGATCGATCCGAGGCGAAAAACGCTAGGCCAGTGTCGCTTACATCTCATCTCACTAAAATATTTGAAAGAATAGTTAGACAGAAAATCTATGACTTTTTGGAAATTCAGAAAAAATTCAATGATAACCAACATGAGTTTCGGTCAGGCAGATCATGCCTATCACAACTAGTGGAACACTACAATACCATTATTGATGGACTTGAAAGTAATGAAAACTATGATGTACTATACACAGACTTTGCTAAAGCGTTCGACAAGTGTGACCATGGAATCGTAATACATAAACTGAAATAGATAGGAATAACAGGAAAAGTAGGGAAATGGATATATAATTTCCTTAGTGAACGGCGGCAAGTCGTTACAGTACAACGTGTATCTTCATCAGAATCAGAGGTCCTCAGCTCACTACCACAAGGAACAGCATTAGCTCCACTACTCTTCATAATCATGCTAACTGACATAGATGAGGACGTTGCCAGAGAAAGCACAGTAACATCATTTGCCGATGACACAAAGATCAGTAGAAAAATAAGAAACCCAGAAGATATAGGATCTCTAAAAACCGACATAAACAGAATCTACAAGTGGACGGAAGACAACAATATGAAGTTTAACACTGAGAAATTTCAGCTGTTACGGTACGGAAAAAGAGAAGATCTAAAATCCATGGAATATTATACCCCCAAATGGACAGGAAATTCAGAACAATTCTAGAGCAAAAGATTTAGGGGTTGTAATGACAGATGATGCGAAATTTGAAACACAAAATAAGATAGCAGTAAACAGAGCAAAGAGAATAACGGGACAGATATTGAGAACCTTTAAACGAAGGGATAGGAATGTAATGATACCTCTACTGAAAACCCTGATCATACCCAAATTGGAATACTGCTCGGTCCTAACATCCCCATGACCCCATACAAAAAAGAAGACATTAGACAGCTGGAAGGGATCCAGAGAAGATTCACAGCCAAGATCAAGGGATGCAAAGAACTAAATTACTGGGAAAGGTTACGCGAACTAGACCTATATTCACCGGAAAGGGGAAGAGAAAGATACACCATTATTTACACTTGGAAAATAATGGAGAAACTAATCCCTAATCTTACTCTAAACCATATAACTCCCCAAACAACAGTGGAAAGTAGAAACGGTAGATTGTGTCGTATTCCCAAATTGAAGGCGAGACAGGGAACATCCTTAACCCTGAAAGAAAATAGTTTTGTGGTGAGAGGACCAAAACTGTTTAATCAGCTGCCCAAAGACCTAGAAAAACGAAGTGAGTTGCAGTAGACATCTTCAAAAGAAGACTAGACGCCTGGCTCAGAACAATTCCCGATGAGCCGGGCGTACCTGGCTATGTGAGGTGGAGAGCACAAGAAACCAACTCACCACTTCACCAGGCCAACTCGAGAGGAGGGGCGACAAGCTTCACCTTCGCGAAGTGAGGAATCATCACGCGGAACCTTTGTAAGGTTGTAAGGTAAGGTAAGGTGTATATATATATATATATATATATATATATATATATATATATATATATATATATGGTTCAATATCATTGAAAATAAATCATCGTATATAGAAACGAAATATTATTATGGTTTTATATACTGTAATTCCAGAATATTAAATAAAGTCGTCATGTGACGACCTTCATCCGTAGAGTAAAGTCAGCGTGCGTTGTAGCGAAAATTGAAAATTTTATATCACCTATATTAATTTTGCTACTCTGTAAAGAAGTCTTACTTCCAAATGAATGATGAAAGTTTCCTGAACAATGCGCTTTCCATACAAATAATTTTACTCTGGAAACCCATCATTTAATTTACCTCCCAAACCCCGTTCGTTGTGTCCACTGTCAAAATGAGAGTATGACAGATTAAATGTACTCTGAATGCAAAGTATTTAAAGAGTAATTTCAGGAGACTGAAGGTATATATCATAGAACGTAATACGAAAGGTTTCTCTATTCCTTAAAAGTGAATTATATACTATATATATATATATGGGATGCATTTCACAATTAAACACGTGAAATGAATGAATTATGCAAACCCACAAGGCCTTGGCCAGGAAAAACCTTGGAATCATATTTCCTTTTTCTTGTTGGTTTGCATCATATAATATATATATATAGTATATATAAATTTAAGAGGAGTTTTCTTGTCCAGAAGTAAACAACTTAATGTACTTTCGGTGTACTAGTACTTTATATACTTTATAAATACAAATAATTTATAATTTCCAAAGTGCATTTAAGCTCATTAATGCTTTCACTTCGAAATTAGACAGAACGAACTGGATTTAGAGTGTATAAGCCGACTAACTTTAAGTCGTGAATACATTTGTCTATAAAGTTCATATCAAATAATTCATCTTATAAAATTAGTTAATTAATGAGAACAAATTCCTAATTTCAATACTGGAAACTGATACGTAATTAATACGATCCCATGATGTGATGTCTTTATTAATTATACTGTGTGTGTGTGTGTATATATATATATATATATATATATATATAGTTTTTACAGAAAAATAATAAATCAGACATTTATCAAAAATGCAATTAATTCAAGGGTCCCCATACATAAAGTATGTAATATTTATTGAAATTAGATTAGAAGATATGGGACATTTTCCCATTTTTACCCAACCATATATCAAATATCTCCTTATTCTAGATATCGAACCCTACTGACTATCTTCAAATTTTGCACAAAAGTAAGAATTACTTTAATGGACGTACACGTAAAATATTTACTATTTATTGAAATTTCTTTGGAATATATGAAACATTTAGCCATGTTTACCCAACCACATATAAAATATATCCTTATTTATGATAGATATCAAAGAAAGATCATATATTACTTTTATTACTCCTCATTGTGATGATCTCGAGAAAGTTTTTGCTGAAATGAAATTTTTGTCGAAAAATGGGAAAAACGCCGAGTGCAATTCGAGTCTTCAATTTCGAGTCTTCGAAATTTTCAATTTTTGGTGTAATACCAAACACTACTGGTTGTTTTCAAATTTTCCATGGAAATAGGAATTACTTAGAGATTTTAAATGTAAAATATCGTATATTTTTTTTAATTATACATCATTGCGATGATTTCCACAAAGTTGCAGCAGCGTTTACGAAAAATGGCAAAAACGCCGAATCAATAGCAATCGAAATTTTCAATTTTTGTAAAATACCGAAAATTACTGATTGTCTTGAAATTTTGCGCAGAAGGAATTAATTTAAAGGTCCTAAATGTAAAATATTTAATATTTATTAAAATTACTTTAGAAAATATGGGACATTTTAACACGTTTACCCAACCATATATCAAATATCTCCTTATTTGTCATCGATATCAAAGAAAGATCCTATATTTCTTTTATTAGTCTTGAAAGTGATGATTCTGAAAAAGTTTCAAACAAATCAAATTTTTGTCGAAAAATGGGAAAAATGCCAAGTCAATAATATTCGTCGAAATTTTCAACATTTTGTTAAATTTAAAATTCTAATGACTGTTTTCAAATTTTGCACATAATTTAGAATTAATTTGAAGGTTTTAAATGTAAAATATTTGATATTTATTGAAATTACTTTAGAAGATATGGGATATTTTCCCATATTAACCCGATATTTTCCCGTTCTTTACCCAATCATATATTAAATATCTCCTTATTGAAAATCGATATCAAATAAAGAGCTTATATTTCTTCCAATACTCCTCATTGTGATGATTTTGGAAAAATTTGAACCGAATCAAAGTTTTACCAAAAAATGGGAAAAAGCCAAGTCAAAACCCTTAGAATTTTTCAATTTTAGGTCAAATACCAAACACTATGAACTATATTCAAATTTAGCACAGCTGTTGGAATTACTTAAAAGATGCTAAATGTGAAATATTTAATAAATACTCAAGTTAGTTTAGGAAATATGGAATATTTTCCCAAGATTACCCAAACATATGTCAAATATCACTTTATTTAAAATAGATATCAAAGAAAGCTTAAATTTCTTTAATTACCCTTCGTTGCGATGATTTTGGGAAAGTATGAACCGATTCGAATTTGTATCAGAAAATGAGAAAACGCGAGTCAAAACACAGAATTTTTCAATTTTTGGTCAAATATCAAACACTATGGACTGTATTCAAATTTTGCACAGATGTTGGAATTACTTCAAACGTGATAAATGTAAAGTATTTCAAAAATACTCATTTGAGTTTAGGAGATAGGAGACATGTTCCCATGTTTACCCAACCATATATATCAAATATCTCCTTATTGAAAATTGATATGAAAGTCAGATCGCATATTTCTTTTATCATTCTTCAATGTGATAATTTTAGAAAAGCTTCAGACAAATCAAATTTTTTATCGAAAATGGGAAAAACGCCAAATCAATAGCCTTCGAAATTTTCAATTTTTTATTAATTTTCAAACTCTACTGATTCTCTTAAAATTTTGCATAGAAGTAGGAATAAATTTAAAGGTCCTGAATGTAAAATACTTAATATTTAAAGTATTGAAATTACTTTAGAAGGTATGGAACATTTTTCATGTTTACCAAATCATATATAAAATATCTTTTAATTCCAAAATGTATTTGTTCGCGTTTTTCTTATTTTTCGACAAAAATTCCACTGTGCTAAAAAATTCTGAAAATCATCAGAATGAATTGTTATGAAATAAATATAAGATCTTTCTTCGATGTCGATGATAAATAAGGATATATTTTTTTAATTCAGGAGGCAAGGGCCAAGGGCGAGTGCCCACAAAAACGTCCCCCCTATTTCAGAAGGATAAAGCCGAAATCAAGATAATGTTATTTCTTTTATAAATTTTTTAAATATTTGTGGTGCGTAAAATGCATGTATGTTTAGTGAAGAATAGAGGGAGAAGCTTGTGTTTGAAAGCATGCTGGACTACTCTGAGGGTAGGTGAGGTACGGGAGAAGATCAGCTAAGGAGGACAGTGACAGGAGAAACGGCAGTTCCAGCACTTCCTATCTCCTGCTTAACTTCCCCTCCCTGATTACTTCCCTGGTCGATTGGTGTCTACAATCTCCTTCTTTTAGTTAGAAATGGGAAAATGTCCCGTTCCTTCTAAAGTAATGTGAATATACAGTAAATATCTCACTGTTAGAACCTCTCTATTCATTCCATCATATGTGAAACATTTGAAAACAATCAACAATGTTTGATATTTGACGAAAAACTGAAAATTTCCAAGGTTATTTGACTTTTTTTCCATCTTTCGACAAAAATTCGATTCGGTTGAAACTTTCCCAATTTCATCACAATGATGAGTAATAAAATTTTACACAGTATTTTACGCAGAGATAGTTTCATATCATTAACTCAAAATGTTGATTTGAATATACACTGTAATATAGGTTGTAAGATGTATTTAGTATAATTACAGTATACAGCATTACAGGAAGGAGGCCATTTTACTGACGTGACTTTCATACGCAACTTATATAGAGTTGGAAGAAACAGTTTTTTTACTGTCGTCATCACAACATTTAAGTCGGACATTTTGCTTGTTTGTATTATAGATAACCAATGTGCACAATCATGCAGGTGCACGTTTCCTCAAGAGCAAGATGCAGCTAAATTATATATTTTCCTCCATAGGTTATGCACATAAATTGTGCTTTCACTTCTCGAATTACAAATGACATCTATATATATATATAATATTATTATATAATATATATATATATATATATATATATATATATATATATATATATATGCTTACAGGTGTTTGAAAGAATAACTTTATGTGGAAGTTTATTACGGGAAAAATAAAGTTTCGTTTTCGCCTTCCAGTTTCTTCTCATCAACGTGACCGTCTGGAGTTCTCAAGAGTCCTTCTAAATAAAATCTTTTAAGACCTTTACAACTTCTCTTGACGTTTAATTCACATTATTTAACCCTCAGTCGTAAGGGGAAACCCCCAAAAGGAAGGGGAAATGCAGTTTTAGCTTCTTGAAGCAAGTTCAAAATGAGTTTAATGCAGCATTCCCTATCTGAATGTGTGTTGTCTGATATACGCCGTGCTGAGGTTGGTTACCTCTAAGCCGAGGCAAAGCGTCTATAAATTGATAAGGTGACGTTAATAGCCTATATAAAGGATTGAGTAGTCAAGAGAGGGCCTTGCTTGCCAGATGAGGTCTCCAACGATGAAAAAAGGGTCCGGAATGAAAGAAAGAAAGGAGAAAAATATGAAGATTCCTTCCATTCTCTCGCGCCCATGAAAGACCCAAATAAGACAAAGTTTTCTCGGCCAAAGTAAATTCCTTTTATCCTGCAGTAATTAAGTTTAAATACCGTGGGAGTGGGCAACTTTGCAATGAAGGCAATTTTGCGGACACTGCATAAAAGTGGAATAGTTTTTAATTCTAGTTTTATTTATTTATTTTTAAATTTTTATTCCTCAAACACATTTCTTTTCTCACTTCGAACGAAAATATAAAGTTATGCGTTTAAAATTTCGTTATCTCATATTTTTACACACGTGACAATATTTAATTCAGATATTCTCTTATCCATTTCACACGATATTTCATTCATGTTATTCCTACAAACGTAATATATATATGATGAATAAAACCACGAAGGAAAGGAAACACAAAATGGTGCTCAAGCGCTTTCGTCTAATGACATCCTCAGGAACACTGAAGTACATAAAAGGGTGACAGCCTATATATAGGTTACAGAAAGAAAAAAAATAAAAAAAATAAAAAATAAAAATAAATATATATATATATATATATGCAATAAACGGAGAAGTAAAAATAAAAATTAAAAATTAAGGGATTATCAGAGAGGCATACATATTTGTAAGGACAAAAAATATCGATTTTTAGCACAAGATCAAATGAATTATAAAAATACAAATTTATACTGGAAATCTGCCCGGGTTTTAACACACTGCCTTTTTTGGTTAAGTTTCGATGTATATAAAAATAAAATGAAAATTAAAAGTTAATAAAGTAGCATACAAGTTTACCAAAGATTTAGTGTTCTACCCTTCTTATCTAAATCTGTTTTGAAGGAATTCAAAACAACAGGATCGAGTTGAAAAAGACCTTTGCTTAAGTTGAAGTTATTTGAAAGTTGGATAATGGCAGACTCAAGAATATTTCTATTAACAATGTTGCTAGAGTGGAATAAAACTGAAGCATTATTCCAATCAATACAGTGGGATAACTCTGAGAAATGGACAAAAAGGGCACTGGACAACTGTCCTGTTCTAACGGAATATTGATGCTGTTTTATACGTGTCTGCAAATCCTTTCCCGTCTGACCTATGTAAAAGGTCAGACGAGAAAGGATTTGCACACACGTATAAAAGCATCAACATTCCGTTAGAACAGGACAGTTGTCCAGTGCCCTTTTTGTCCATTTCTCAGAGTTATCCCACTGTATTGATTGGAATAATGCTTCAGTTTTATTCCACTCTAGCAACATTGTTAATAGAAATATTCTTGAGTCTGCCATCATCCAACTTTCAAATAACTTCAACTCGATCCTGTTGTTTTGAATTCCTTCAAAACAGATTTAGATAAGAAGGGTAGAACACTAAATCTTTGGTAAACTTGTATGCTACTTTATTAACTTTTAATTTTCATTTTATTTTTATATACATCGAAACTTAACCAAAAAAGGCAGTGTGTTAAAACCCGGGCAGATTTCCAGTATAAATTTGTATTTTTATAATTCATTTGATCTTGTGCTAAAAATCGATATTTTTTGTCCTTACAAATATGTATGCCTCTCTGATAATCCCTTACTTTTTAATATTTATTTTTACTTCTCCGTTTATTGCATATATATAAGCATATTATTATTATTTTTTTTTTTTAAATTTCTGTAACCTATATATAGGCTGTCACCCTTTTATGTACTTCAGTGTTCCTGAGGATGTCATTAGACGAAAGCGCTTGAGCACCATTTTGTGTTTCCTTTCCTTCGTGGTTTTATTCATCATAAATATTTTTCACGTGTTACTTTCGTGAAATAATTTTCACGTATATATTATATATATATATATAATATATATATATATATATATATATATATATATATATATGGGAATGAACTCAGAATGGCTCCCTGAGGTTTTTTATGATACACACAGACCGTGCATGGAACAAGGAACTCTTCTAGGAAATTAAATCCACTATAGTCCGAACTACAGTTCCATGCACGGTCTGTGTGTATCATAAAAAACCTCAGGGAACCATTCTGAGTTCATTCCCATCATGAAACGGACATGTTATGTGCCTTGAAAAGTGGACGCTCAATTCTGCCAGTTGAGGTTTACTGTAAGTTTTGGTTTTTGGCTAAAAATATAATAGTTACCCCTTTTTCTTTGATGTATTCAATTTGACGTGAAGGCAGCGAGTCTTTTGCTTATATTGAGATTTTAAATATAGCTGGGCTAGGCTGCTTTAAACCCTAGATCCTGTCCCAAAGCTGGATCCTATCTGCTTTGCAGATAACTGGTGAAGGAAGCTATATTTTTCGGACCTCTTTGCGAGTGACCCGTTGCCCACGTCGGGCTAGCATCATGAAAAAGAAAAAACTATAGTATTTGTCATTTACCGTTACTTATTCAGACTATAGTGGATTTAATTTTCCTAGAAGAGTTCCTTGTTCAATGCACGGTCTGTGTGTATCATATATATATATATATATATATATATATATATATATATATATATATATATATATGTATGTATGAGGACGCTGACCATCACGCTACAAGCTAAAAGTTAATACAACCTAGCATATATTTCAACATATCAGAGGGAACACGTTTTTGCGGTCAGAGGTGTTTTCCCTACTAACCTACTTGCACTCGAGGCAGCAACAAAATTTCATTCAAATCTCTGGTGTAACACTGAGAACCCATACATCTTTTTTTTTTGCAGGAAGGAGGGGCCAAGGGCGGACAATCGTAAAAGGGAAGCAAAAGCGTTATATGTTCTCGCGGATGTTAAAATATACGCCAAATTGTACTTACTTTTTGCCTTGTCATAGCGCAATTCTCAACGCCCTCTTCTTCCACTCAAGAGGTGTTGGGTTCCAAACCTGGTGGGGCATTTTTGCATTATACAAAATCGTATTTTCCATCATCGTTCGTGTGGACCTCTGTCCTGTTTCCGTTTTGATGATATAGAATCTACATTTCTCTCATTCCAGTGTGGTTTTATGTCGTTTCTAAAATTTGGAACATATCCTTCAAGTATTTTTCATACATATGAAGTTTTGTTCCAAAACGCGATAAACGCCAAATCAGCAACTTTCGAGTTATCGTTATCAAATGGCTGTTCATATAATGTATTGTCACATAAGGCATCGATTTCTTTTTTTTTTTTAGCAAAGTGCGATTTCTCTCATTACCTTAGCTACTGAATTTTTCAATTTTTTCCAAACCGCGGTGTAGATACAATACATAAAATGCTGTTTTTCCCAAAATCTAAAAAATGGATATATCGCGTAATATGTATTACATAATTACTCATACTTTGTTTCCAGAGGGGAGAGAGTTTTAGGGATCGTAGCGTGACTAGTAGTATTCATCTTTCGTTACTTTTCAGAGATGTAACAAAATTATTTACCGGTTGCGGATTATTAAACCGTATAATCATTGGGTTATGAAAGGCTATACTTCATATTCTCTCAACTGACGGTACCACTTCCTTTAGAAAAGAACTGTGTTCTACTACAAGGTTCATCAGATGTGATCATGATTTAGGACGCATAACGGCTTTGGGACACAATGAAACAGATGTGATATTAACGGCTTTAACAGTCGATGTGATGTCCCGAGAATGTCAAACCAATGAGTTTCACACAGATATCAAACGGGTTTGTTGGGACAATGTCGAGACATTTTTTTACACAAATACTGTATAACGGGTGTTAAAATTTGAGTTTTTTCTTTTTTTTGTATTTTTGACAGATGACGTGAATGTAGCAGTTTTTTTATAATTTAAACTGGGACAATAGCGTCGAATCTCACTCGATTTAAATTCGTACGAAAATTTGGGTGCGATTGCTAAACAAAAAGCTAAAGTAGCTCTCTGCAATATTCGAAGAGGTCAAGACCGAAATTTAAAAGAAACGGTGATCAGAGTGCTCAAAGAGGCTTTGCAAAGCATCGACAGTGACAAAACGTTGTTGGGTCGACTCTTTCGTTCCTTTCAAAATTTTATTAAATTGATGTTCGAAGCACATGGAAAGGGAATTGGTTGTTATTTAGATTTTTCAGGGTTTTTTATAAATTGATCAAAATCAGAACATAGGACGACAGTACATAAAATCCTCAAGATAGAAGCCGGTACTAAGATGTCCTGATTTATATATGAAATACTCGTAGTTTATCCTCTATAGTGTTTTTTAACCTAATTGTCAAGAAGATGCTCTTCTTGACTAGGATTACTCCTTATAAAATTACAATTCTACACCCACATTGACCCTTTCTAAACGATCAGTGTGTTCATAGGTTCGTTTCCTAAAAAGCGATGTGATTTGTATGACAAGTCGTCTCTAACCTCACTTCTGTTAGAGATACATTACCCCCTGGTGAGTACAGCCCGACTTGTCTTTTACCTTTTATTATATTGTTTAGAAGTTGTTTTAATATTTGTATTGCGATGCTTTCTTTTTGTTTAATTATATAATGTAAATGTCTTCCATTTTTAGTATATATCTTGTATTCATAATTCGTATTATTCTTAAAAAAGGTTCTTCCTGAACGCTGGTACTCTCCGATACCACATCGGCGAAGAAAAAAACGTTTTGTTAATTCTCTAAGAGAGACACTTGGAGGCTGTCTGATACATCTCGGCATCCACCAGATTCCTAACTTGAGTAATAAGCTTTCCTGCCCATAGTTATATATATATATATATATATCATTTATATTTTCTGTCATTTATTTCTTGTCCATTTCACTTAGTCACTTTAACCCTTCATTTAAGTTAATGTCCTTATATAATTAAACTATATCTGATGTCATACACATTTAATTAACTTAGTTTTCATTATAAATATAATTTAAACTTCTTTGTGTATTTTCTTCATCCTAACCACTAAGTGGAATTTTTAAATTCCAATCATAAATTAAGAACCTGGTCTCTTTTGACACTAACTTATTTGTAATAATAACCAGTCAGGAGAGCCAGAAACTGACACAGGGTTCAAACCAACTAATGTGACCAATTGCGCTAACCTCTGGATTATTATTACCAGCACCATCGGGATTTGAACCCTCGACACCAGTGTCTTCACTTCACTTATAAGGAGAAATGGTGTTCCCCACTGAACTACGAATGCTGGCTTTATTTGTATTTGTCTGTATCTGCATAGTAGCCATCGTCCGTAGTTCAGTGGGGAACACCATTTCCCTATAAGTGAAGTGAAGACACTATTATCGAGGATTCGAGTCTCGATGTTGCTGGTAATAATAATAATTAATAATAAAACAGAAGTTAGAGCAATGGGTCGCATTAGTTGGCCTGAGTGTTGTCATTTTCTGGCTCTTCACTCATTATTATCTGCATAGTACGTATAGTTTATTTTTTTACTTCGACTCGGATAAAGGAGTACTCTCTAGTAATAAATTAGTAAAAACGAAAGTTTAAACTGTCCATTTACCCAGCGTAACAGGAAATTTTTCGTCTGAACTCAGAATTTTTGACGTTGTCACGGAACTTAGGTTGACATATATTTTTGGGCAACTTTTCCATTATCATGCGAACATAAATGAACAAATGTCACAAGATGTGGTATAGTAGATTTAAATGTCTCGATTTTTGTGGTTTAAATTCAGTATCATATACGAAAACGTTAGTAAAGCTTCGTTTTAACTGCCCCCTCGTTTTTGACAAACATTTTTCTGGTGTAGTTTGGTGTGTTTTGTTCAAATCTGACCTTCATTTCCTCGAAAATTCTCATTTTGAGGAAATAATGATCTAACATATCCTTCAAAAATGACTCTACCGGAAAATGAAGATCAGATTCGAAGAAAATACGTAAGCACCAGGAAAATGTTTTCGTGTCGACAATTATAGGGGAACCTGTGGGGAATCGTGGGATTTGGGTGGGGGGGGTAGTGAAGGAGGGGACCTGACCTAACCTAATATTCATGGCAAAAGTAACCTAACTTAACCAATCGTCAAAAGTGTACAGTTAAAACTAACACAACCTAACCAACTTTCAAGGGCATACAGTTGACCTAACCGGGCATTCAACTAACCTAACCCGGCATGGGTACCCCATAATGAATTCGGAACCTGGAAAGGTAAATAGTTGTAATTATTATCAGTGCACTTACATTAATTATGGGAGGCTTCATGGTAATTAAGTTCATTACCACACTGATGACCCGTAAGAGAGGTCTTGAGCATGCAGTGAGTTCGAAATATAGCGACGGCAGCGCTATCGTCCCTCAAAACTTTTAATAAAGTCCCACTCGGACCTTGAGCACGCACTACACACACAGCTATTCTGAAGCAACTGTTGATTTCAAATTTCAGCGCCAGAGTCCAGACATACGTGGGGGTGTCACGTGACAATAGGGCAGCCGCTGATTGGTTAATAATGATAACATGACTACATACTCACGGGACGAGATGGTTTGATGAGTGAATAATGGAGTTCGGTGGATGTGTTCTACCGAATCTTAACCCTTGTTTTTAGTTTTTCATCAAATTTTAGTTTCGTCATTTCCTCCAAAAAAAATTACTTTCCAAGAATGTAGATAGATAGTTGAACGCGCATCAAAAGTGAAAATAGCAGAAAATTAACTCTCTTTATCGGAAACGAAAGGGACGTTAAAGCGAATATCAACCAAAACGTTAATACAATACTACTTTTTCCAACGTTTTTGTCGTAATTGTTATCGATACTTAGTTCAAATCCAAACATAGAAATAATTAGTTATTTTATGATATAAACATCTATTGCTTAAATGACTTTCAAAAGTTTAACCTTTTATGAAGTAACCACGAAAGATTTAGAAATGTCAGTTATAAATTAAAAAACTAAAGTAGATCTAAACAAAACGAACAATGTTAACAGCAGGGTTGCCATTTTGGCTTTAAGGCCAAATTTGTAAAATTTGGCCTCATTGAAACGTCACGGGCCTGAAAATCTGTATTTGGATTTTTTAACACATTTGGCCTTTTCTTGGCCTTGTGTAAGACAGATCTACCGATGTTGCATTTAGCTAAAGATAACTTTGCTGAAATTGAACAACAGTACCGGAAAATTAATTTAACTGACTGGAGAGCAGATAATATTTTTGAAAACAATGTAATTCCAAAAGATACGTCACAATTTTGGCTGGGTGTTAGTAAACACCAAAATTTTAAGCATTTAGCAGAATATGCCCTAAATTGTCTAGTTACACCAGCAAGTAATGCGACTGTTGAAAGAGTATTTTCCCTTGTAACGGCGATCAAAACACGTCCGAGAAACAGAATACAAGTTAATCTCTTAGATGCACTTGTTAGAATAAGAGCGCATTTAAACGAAAATTCGATTTGTTGCAAGGAATTCACCGCCTCTGACAGCATGTTAAAGAAATTTAAAACACTTGATTTATGCCAATAGCAGTACAACTGCTATAGCAGCCAATTCCCAGCAAAATACGGAAGTGGAAAGACAGGATGAAGAAGACGACATAACTATTTTCTTGGAATAGTTATGGTGTAAATCGTTTTACCTCCAGGTTAGTTACTTTATTATATCATTTCAATGCATAATAAATCAGTTAATATATATTATATATATATATATATATATATATATATATATATTTAGTTTATTATAAAACTGCTTTTATATATAAATCGCCTGTTTTTTTCTCCAATTTGGCTTTAAACATCCAAAATCATCTGGCAACCCTGGTTAACAGGATGAAGCTTCAGTGCAGTCATTAAACGCGAGGAGTATCAAACACTTACTTAACGAGAAGAATATCAAGACAGAACTGACTAAATGCAAGCAATTTCCAAAAAACATGCTAATTAAACGCAGAGAGTTTCAAATACAGATTTAACACAAAGAACATCAAAACAGAACTGACTGAATGCAAGAAGTTCGAAAAACAGACGATGTCAACAGAACTAAGTTTCAATGCAGACTCACTCTATCACTGACCACCGACCATATTATAATTCAAGTTCCAATAATATGGCGGCGATTTTATAATACAACTTCATTTTTTTCTTAAGTTACTGTAATGTAATAATACATGAATACAAGAAAATTAATTCTTCAGTTATAATATGATTATAATAAATAGACAAAAGTATCTTCAATATATAACTATTGCTCTTTGTAATTGGCTACCATTTTGGTTCTTGCCTCTCTATTAGAAGCGTTGCTCTCTATTAGAAGCGTTGCCTCTCTATTAGAAGCGTTAAATTCATTGGATTCATACTAGGTTTAAATCTTTAAACATACAAAACTACAAAAGATAAATTATATCAACCCGTTTTCAGGATTTAACTACGCTACAAGTTCATAAATCTTATCTCTTAGATTGGTTAGGCTAAGACATGCCTAAAAATTAGGCTAGGGCCTATAATAAAAGTTCCTTAGGCCAAATCTTCAACTAACACCTGCCCTAAATTGTAAAACTATACTTAACGTAGGGCTAGGCTTTGTTTGTCTTTGTTAATTAGTTTGTGGATTAGTTCAGCTTAACTGTAATTGCACAAGTGTTAGGGCAAGTTTATACACATTGTTTTTCAACTTAATGAATCCTATTGTTACTTTTGATTTAAAAAAAAACTAAATTGAGTCACAATAATTTATTTACTTACTATTTTCAGTGATAAACTTGTTGGATTTTAGCTGCTAATGTTTTGATCCGAGGCTTTATATTTAGTTGTCTTTAGTCTTACACATGCAACACTCATATCTGTGCCAAGGCGATTCCTAGTGGTGGATTTGACGAAATTCATGGAGGAAAACTACTGTTCACATGAATAAGATGAACCAAACATTGTTAGCAGAGCTAATGCTAGCTTTTTCATTGAGGCAAAAGAATTTGGTAGAGTTCCATTCTGCAAGAATAAGATTCTCTACTCTTTCTATTGATTGTTGTTCTCTGGTTACACCCAAAATTGACGACTCCAATTCCTTTTCTTGTAACTTCAGATTAAGTTCAATAAATTTAGTCTTCCATACTGCACTTTCTTGGAAGTCAACTAATTCCATTTCTAAATTACCAATGTCAAGCCAAATGAAAAGCTGATAACTGAAGATCTTCAAATTGAATAGTATGGGTGAATTCGATGAACTGTAAGTTGTCATACATACACACACGTTTTTTAAATGTATACTATACGTTTAAAAACGTTTCAATGTGTATCAGCTGTTTATTTCGGTGGGAGAATAAAATAATTTTAAAACTGTAAGGCAGAAAATATTAAAAATTAGTCATATTTTATTTAAACAAGAGCTCGTGGGTCACTAAAAATTGGCTCGTGGGTCAGTACTTGACCCATGGCTCAGTGGTTCGCCATCACTGCCCTAGGCTAAGTTAGTCACTTCACTTACTGCACCGAATTAGCTTTTGTTACAATTTATAGTTAGCATCTTTAGGGGGAAAATGTGAATTTGTTGCATCAGTCACTACTTGTACGCTACATATAGTTTATAAGTGATTAGAGAATATTAATGCTTAACCTTCGGCTAGTTGACCTACTGGACTAGACCAGCCAAATGTTTCAGTGTTATTATGGAGAGGTCAAACCTTTAGCTTAGGCCCTAAGGATTGTTAGCCTGTTATTAGGTTAAATTGAGAAATTGATCGACATAAATTGTTGGTCTCTAGCCCTTTGCTATATGAAGTGTTATTTATATAAAATGTTATATTTCATTAAGATTTAATGTACATTACTATAACATCATATAAAAGTTTTGATTAGCTTGCTCAGTTATATCGTGTGGCCTACGCCCTTGGAACAAACGCAACTAATGTTATGTAGAAACAGTAAAGAAAAGGGTAAACATTGTTGGTAACTTATGCAGCTTTTGAAAATTTATTGAAATGTATGAAGAGGTATATCCTACATAGCATAGAGTATAATTTTCACATACACATACACACCCGTGAAAAACGAGGGCTGAAATTTTGCAAACCTTCATTATTTATAGGGTCCTATCAACTGTGTAAAATCTTCCAAATTGGCCCAGTAGTTTTTGCTAATAGAAGCTGATTTAAAGTCAATTTCTATGGCCTATTTTCTCAAATCCAAATATAGAGAGAAGGGTCAACTTCCAATATACAAAAAAAAAATACACGACAGATTTCTTTTAAAATTGAAGAACAGTTTTCAGAATGCTTTGACTTACATAGTGAAAAATTTTCAGGTACATTAAAATAATTTTGCACATTTTATAGGTATTTCACTAAAAAATTTCGACAGTTTTTCACAACTTTATATTCAAAGGCTATAAAAACTAATTATTGTATATTTAAAAACCTGCATGGACGAACAATTTTTAGATAATCTTAATTAGGATCAGTAAATAAAAGGAGGAAAAATGTATTGTAACTTTTGCAGTGTTTCAAAATTAGGTTGTGAGTATGATTTTTACACAAAAATATCATAACTAAAACCCATTGCACCTAAAGGGCTGAAATTTTGCAGTTCTTCATTATTTATAGGGCCTTATGAACGGTATAAAAATAATCGACATCGGTCCAGTACTTTTTTAGTTCGAAATAATGATACTGATGATGAAATGATAATACGTTCTTAAGCAGGTTGTCTACTTCTTCTGGATTATTTGTGTATGTCCTATCACCATCTTTTAATCGTACAATACTTGCTTTATATTTCATTTTCATTTTCAGGAAGGTGTTAAGACATTTACGGTTATTTGTTGTTTTCTGCTACTTTGCATGCCTCCTCGTTCATTTTGCGAATTTGTGCTTTAAAACTATTTCTATTTGGCATAGTTTGTCTAACTTTACTTTCCTCGAGATTGTTTTGCATTTGTGATTTTTTTTTAATCGTTTGTTTCCGTTGTCTACATAGCGTTCTGATTTTTCTCTCGAATTTACTCGTTTTCTTTTTTGTCTCATGGAAATGTATTGCAACAACATTGGTTCTATTTTCTCTCTACAATTGGTACAATTTTTTGAAGTAATAATTTTCAATTAATTTCCTTCAATTTGGCACCTATTCTCACCCATTCTATTTTCTTTTAATTCATATTAAACTTTCATATATTCTTCCTATTTATTTTGAATAACTCAGTTTTTGCTTTCAAACTTCATTTGCACTTCGATTACCTTATGATCACAAAAGTTTGGGGTGATATTTTTATGTATTACCATGTTAGTGATTTTGTGTTATGTTTGTATTACATTTTTACTTATTATCATATCACTGTTATTTGTCAAAATTAAGTACAGTATATTGTTTTGCCATTTTACCATTTTCTTGAGTAATTTTACAATTTGCTTCACTAATGTACAGCTCTTGTTTATTTGCATGCGTTTGGTTCTGTTGATACGAGTGTTCTGGTTGTTGTTAGTGATCGTGTGATCAGAGTTTTTATTTGGAATTTGAGATGCTTTTTCCCTCTCTCTCCTCTTTGTATTCCTTCAACGTGGAAATATGGACACACCATATTCAGACATTTTCTCTATCTGGAGTATCTGCACGTAGGAGGATATTAAAAAATTCACTCTTATTGTTTTCCCTTTAAGAGCTTTATGAAATTCTACTTCTTTCTCTTACCTCTTGTACTACCCTCCCTGCTTCGTGGTTATTCAATTATCAGTGCATTTTCTTTAATGTTGTCGACAGTTTTAATATTCGTTTTTGTGGACCTTCCTTATCATTATCTCATTCATATTTGTATTACTGACCTCAAGTTTTCATTTTTTATAATATCACCTTGCACATATGGCATTCCTCCGTCTATATAACCTTCTGTACACCATTCTCATTAAGCATGTCCTTATTTTTTATTTCACTGACGTTATTATTGTTGGTCTCATCCTTTTCGTGATGTACTATTTGTATATGTGATGTACTGTAGTCATTTCTTCACCTAAATTATTGTCCATTCCCTCTTCTTTTTTAGCATTGTCCATTCCAGTTTGTAATACCCTTCCTTTCAACCTTTCAAAGGTTCCGTGCGATGATTCCTCATTTTACAAAGGGCAAGCTTGTCGCCCCTCCTCTCAAGTTGGCCTGGTGAAGTAGTGAGTTGGTGTCCACTGCAACACCACTCGTGTTCCTCAGTTCTTTGGGCAGATGATTAAACAGTCTTGGTCCTCTCACAACAAAACTATTTTCTTTCAGGGTTAAGGATGTTCCCTGTCTAGCCTTTAATTTGGGAACACGACACAGTCTTCTTTTTCTACTTCCCACCGTTGTTTGGGGAGTTACAGGGTTCAGAGTAAGATTAGGGGATAGTTTCTCCATTATTTTCCAAGTGTAAATAATGGTGTATCTCTCTCTCTTCTCCTTTCCAGTGAATATAGGTTTAGTTCGCGTAACCTTTCCCAGTAATTTAGTTCTATGCACCCCTTGATCTTGGCTGTGAAGCTTCTCTGAATCCCTTCTAGCTGTCTAATGTCTTCTTTTTTATATGGGGATGTTAGGACCGAGCAGTATTCCAATTTGGGTATGATCAGTGTTTTCAGTAGAGGAATCATTATATTCCTATCCCTTCGTTTAAAGGTTCTCTGTATCTGCCCAGTTATTCTCTTTGTTCTGTTTACTGCTATCTTATTTTGTGTTTCAAATTTCGCATCATCAGTCATTACAACCCCTAAATCTTTTGCTTTAGAATTTCTCTGAATTTCCTGTCCATTTGGGGTATAATATTCCATCGATTTTAGGTCTTCTCTTTTTCCGTACCGTAACAGCTGAAATTTCTCAGTGTTAAACATCATATTGTTGTCTTCCGTCCACTTGTAGATTCTGTTCATGTCGGTTTGTAGAAATCCTATATCTTCTGAATTTCTTATTTTTCTACTGATATTTGTGACATCCGCAAAGGATGTTACTGTGCTGTCTCTGGTAACGTGGTCATCTATGCCAGTCAGCATGATTATGAAGAGTAGTGGAGTTAATATTGTTCCTTGTGGTAGTGAGCTGAGGACCTCTGATTCTGATGAAGATACTCCTTGTACTGTAACGACTTGCCGCCGCTCACTTAGGAAACTATATATCCATTTCCCTACTTTTCCTGTTATTCCCATCTATTTCAGTTTATGTATTACGATTCCATGGTCACACTTGTCGAACGCTTTGGCAAAGTCTGTGTCATTACCTTCCATTGCATCAATAATGTTGTTGTAGTGTTCCATTAGTTGTGATAGGCATGATCTGTCTGACCGAAACCCATATTGGTTATCATTGAATTTTTTCTGAGTTTCCAAAAAGTCATAGATTTTCTGTCTAACTATTCTTTCAAATATTTTAGTGAGATGAGATGTAAGCGACACTGGCCTATAGTTTTTGGCCTCGGATCGATCTTCTCGTTTATATATTGGGACTATGTTCGCGCTCTTCAGGATGCCCGGTATTTCTCCCGTGTCTAGTGATCGTCTCCATATCCAATATAGGGGCTCAGCGATTGCATTCTTGCAGTTTTTGATCAGTGTGACATTCCATTTATCCGGTCCTGCCGCTGAGTGTGCTTTTAGTTTCCCTGTAGCTTGTGTAACACCATCTGTCGTAAAATCGAAGTCCGCTATACTTTCCCCTTGCAGTTCTTCTTCAAAGAACGCGTTTCTTTCGCATATCAGTTTGTCAATTTTTGGGATACTGAAAGATGATTCGTACTGAGCTCTTAATATTTCAGATACTTCTGTTAGATCATTAGATAAAGCACTGTTCTCGTTTTTCAAAGGTCCGATAGTCGCATGGTTTTTGGACTTCCTTTTTGCAAAATTATAGAAGTACTTTGAGTTAACCTTCATCGTTTCTATAGCGTCGTCGTCTTCTTTTTCTGTATGCTTCTCAATTAGTTCCTGTATGACGTCATCGATACGCTGCAGTACAGTACAATATATATATATATATATATATATATATATATTATGTATGTGTGTGTGTGTGTTTGTGTGTGTGTGTGTGTGTGTGGTGTGTGTGTGCGCGTGTAGTGGTGCTCTTAAAAATTTCCTTTTAGGTCTACAGTTTTAATACATTTCTCAAGTGCATATTGAATGGCAGTATGAAAAGTCATCCTTACAAAGGTTTTTCCTGTCAGTACATTATTCTTAATGAGGTCCAGATGTGTGAAGAAACAAAAGCAGTTTCGTCACATTTTATTGTGGACACCACACATTCTCGTTACCAGCAGAAATCTATATTGAAGAAAGTTTTCTCGGTACCAATATCAAGTTACGACAAGAGACGCTTTTGCGTCAAGGGACATTTATCACCAAGACTTGACACATCGGTCAGCCTCATTAAAACACTTCCACGACATAAGCAGATTTCAAGCAAATTAACCTAAAAGGACAACCATCAACCAAAACCATTACCAAGGAATTTTCAAGCAACCAAACTAAAGGAAAAAACAATAAATAACGGAATCGACCAAGTTCCATGTTCCTCAAGATTTGACAGTTGAAAATTTAAGTCAGTCTTCCAGCAGGCGTGGGGCAGAAAGCATCTCTTGTGTAGACCGTCATACTTCCTTCGCATATTTCAACTGGGTGATTATAGACTTTCTTTGTGGCCTACATCTGCCTCAGCCAAGATACTGTTACAACAATTCAACGCGTGTGTAAACATTATGTTTCCTTTGTGTCTGCGCATAAAACTCGCATTGTTTTTCACTAGTCGAGCTAGCACTCATTATTGTATTATTGTACAATTTAATGTAATCTATAATCTGTTGTTGTATCTGACAGTGCTTATTCATATTGACAATTTATTGTCAACATATGAAGCCTTTTGTAATTTTGATTTATAAACATTGCATTTTGTATGGTATGTACCATGTTGTATTAATCATTGCAATATTAAGTTAATTAATTAAAGTAAAAAGCAGCGCAGTCTACCCTTTTTTCTTAGTGACTGATAAATCAATTGGTGACTCCAAATATTAATTAACTATTTCATCTCTAAAGTTTTTTAATATATCCTTAATAGGAAGATTCTTAAACACCTCTCTTCTAACAACCTTCTTTCAAATCTTCAGTATGGGTTCCGCAAGGGACGCTACACTGGCGATCTTCTTACATATCTCTCTCACTCTTGGTCATCTCCTTTCAGAACTTCGGTGAAACCTTTGCTATTGAGCTAGACATATCAAAAACTTTTGATAGAGTGTGGCACAAATCCTTAATTTCCAAACTGCCTCCCTTCGGTTTCTATCCTTCTCTCTGTGCCTACTACTCTGATTTCTTTTCTGACCGACCTACAGCTGTGGTTGTGGATGGACAATGTTCTTCTCCTAAAGCTATTAATAGTGATGTTCCACAAGGCTCTATCTGTCACCCACACTTTTTCTTTTATTTATCACAGTTTCTAAGAGGTTACGTATGCTTTATCGGTTTCGTGATTTCTTTACCCCTACTCAGTTGCTGTCTGTGTACAGGGGTCTTGTCCATTCCTGTATGGAATATGCCTCTCATGTGTGTGGTGGGACGGTGGCTCAACCCACACAGCTCAACTTGACCGGATGCAATCAAAGGCTTTTCGTGTCACTACTTCCCCGCCTCTTACTCAGTCTTCAATATTTCTTTCTCTTCGCCGCAATGTTGCCTTACCCTCTCTTCACTATCGCTATTATAACGGACACTGCTCTTCTGAACTCTAACTGCATGCCTCCTCCTTTAAGGAGTGCACTGCAGTACCAGACTTTCTACACATTCTTATTCCTTTTCTGTCCAACTCTCTAACGCAAGTGTTAATCGGTGTTTTCAATCTTTCATCTACTCAACCGGTGAACTCTGGAACAATCTTACTCACTCACTCCATCTTTCCCCCTGTCTATGACCTCCAATCTTTCAAACGCAGAGTGTCGAAGCATCTCGAAAACCCTGGACATTGATTTTGGCTCTCTTCTTCCTCTATTTGGGGGGGGGGGGGTAACGGTTTTGTGGGCATTCGGCCTTGGACCCTCCTTCCTGCATAAAACAATTACTTTGACAACTTTCTTAATTATTAAATACGGGAGCCTATCCTCATACTGGTAGCCTATACAACTGGTGCCTATAACTAGGGCACTATATATACATATATATATATATGTGTGTGTGTGTGTGTGTGTGTGTGTGCAGTTAAAAAATATTCTTCATTGGATGTTTGCTAACTATAATTAACATATAAGTATAATTTATATGTCGCCATGACATCAAATATAAACTTTTGCAACCATACATATTATATGTAGCCATGCGCCATACATACACAAAATTTGTCCTTATTCATGTATCTATATTTTGTATATAATACGGAAATCGAATACAGTCTATATAGGTATAAAAAAGATTTAATCCTTAATTTCACTTATGGAACCTCGATAAGAAGCGCTCTCTCTCTCTCTCTCTCTCTCTCTCTCTTCTCTCTCTCTCTCTCTCCAACCAAAAAAAAATAGAAAATATTAAATTATCTGATCGCGTTTAACATTTATCTCTCTAGCCGTGCATGGAGAGGGCTAGACGGCCCTTTCTCAGAGTAATGAAGGGATATATATGCCGCATGCATTCGTTTCTATTTATATAAAAAAAAACGTAAACACTAAATCATCTTAGTCTTCGAAACAAAAAGGGAAGAGAGAGAGAGAGAGAGAGAGAGAGAGAGAGAGAGAGAGAGAGATGCTACTCAGCCCTAATTTATTCGTTGGTTAGGAGGTCAGCAAAATAAACAGAAATGCCTGCTTCCTGCCCAGTAATTTATAGCCTTACGAGGTTCTGTCTTAGTGCCTATATGTTATTATTATATACGATGAGATTAAAATAGAAATGAAATGGGAAGAGAATTTTACCGGCATTAAAATTGTATTATTATTATTATTATTATCATTATTAGTGGTAATAGTAGTATTTTTAATTCATAGTTAATATATATATAGTATACGAGTGTATATTTTTTCTATGCAGTAAGGAGGGGCCAAGGGTTGATGCCTGCAAAAGCGCCCCCCATAGAAGAAGAAGAGAGCCAAAATAAAAAAAAATATATATATATACTGCATAAAAAAATATATACTATATATATAAAAAAATATATATACTATATAGGCGTATATATATATATATATATATATATATATTTGGGGACACATTTTTTAATCATAATGTATATACACACACACACATGTGTATATATATTATATATATATGAGTTGTGTGTGTGTGTGTGTGTGTGTGTGTGTGTGTGTACAGTATGATTCAAAAATGTATTCCCAAATATATATATATATATATATATATATTAGTGATGTAGGTCACATCTGCATCCGCATCCGCATCCGCGGAACATCCGCACATTTTCTCGCATCCGCATCCGCATCCGCATCCGCACTTTGGACTGCGGATGTCGTGCGGATGTGGACCGTTGAGATAAAACGTCATTAATAAGCGGAAATTATCAAATTCTACTATATTAATAGAACTAGTTCATTGTGCGCAAAAGTGATGCAAGCGACAAGACGAGAGGCTGTTCTTGTATGAAGTTACTCTCTTGCAACCTACTTAGATCCACGTTACAAAGCTAAGTTATTTTCACCTAGTACATTAGAACGAGTTAAATCATCACTTGGCAAAGCAGTTGAAGAGCTTCAATCTCTTGAATCTGTCGCTTCGCCACCCACCAAAAGAATAAAAGTTTCAGTGACAGAACCAACACCTTCAGCGAGCAAATCTATCACAGAATCTGTCTCTCAGTTTCTTGAGTCAAGCAGCGATGACGAGACCTACGCAATGTCAAAAGATGTAGTAAAAATGATCGAGAGCTATCACCAAGAAAAACGCTTGGCTGCATGTGACAATCCTATTAGTTGGTGGAAAAATACGCAGAATATCTATCTATACTTGAGTAAACTTGCAAGGAAACATTTAGCCTGTCCTCCAACAAACGTACCAAGCGAGAGATTATTAACAGTGCTGGATTAATATATGATGAAAAGAGAAACAGACTGGCAGCAGAAAAGGCAGAAAAATTAATGTTCCTTAAGCATAACCTTCCTATAATTAAGTTTGAACATTAAACGATGAACATCTTAGTTTACTTTATTTTAATTACTCATTTATAAATATGCCTAATAAAACTTTAAACTTAATATAAATAGTTATCAAGCTAATTAAAGATCTCTTTCTATAAGGGTGGAGGAGGTTGGGGAAAGAGGTCGGTGGGGTGCATTTGAGTTGGGTTCACGTCCCGCATCCTGGTAACACAATTATGGTTTCTAATTGTGGCTGAAACTCAACAAAATGTAACGAATTTATTTGCAGACGAATTCACTAATTGATTTCTATATTAGTTAGATGCTTGATATTATTTTATATGTTCAGAGAAAAGTACAGCAATTATTGTACAATTAATCAATTATACTACATTATAGCTACAGCTCTCTCTATATAATAACTTATTATATACGTTAAACACAACAAATCTCGAATATATCCTAAAAAATAACGAAAATGTAGACATCCGCATCCGCATCCGCATCCGCGGATGTTGAAATCAAACATCCTCATCCGCATCCGCATCCGCGGATGTGAAAAAAATGACATCCGCTACATCACTAATATATATATATATATATATATATATGAAAATTATTTCACGAAAGTAACTTGGTGGTGCAGTGGTTAGCATCGCTGACTACGAATCCATCGGCCCCGAAATCGAGACCCCGGTGATGGCAGGCGGCGCGCAGCAAAACCCAGCTATTCATCCTTCCACACAATAAAAAAAAATTGGTTGGTAGATAAATGGGTACCCTGGGTAGCCTAGTTGTTAGGACGCTGGGGTGTGGTTCGGATTCCATTTTAAACTGTAGGTCTAAGGTGGAGTGACAAGCTTGAACTTCGTCAGAATGAACAATTTGGGCAGAGCAAAACCAAGGGTTACCAAGGTTATGAGGCGTCGAGAGTACGAGGGGCAAACTCGCCACATTGGCGAATGAATAGTTCAACCCTTCCCTATAGCCAAATAACCCCCCTCGTACGCTCAAAATATAGTTATTTTCAATGCGTGTATTTGCGCTATGTGCTCCTCGTACACAATAGTCACAAAGTTTAAACGAATCTATCTCAAAACTGGTTTGGCGAGTCCGCTCCTCGTACTCGCGACGCCTCATATACAGTATATATGTATATATTAGTGGTGGACCGGATATCCGCATCATTTTTAACATCCGCATCCGCACTTCTGACTGCGGATGTTGTGCGGATATTACCTCTAATAAATTATGCAATTTACAATTAAATTAGCTTATAAAGTAGCTTATAAGGCCCAGTCATGCACATTTCATGTAAAGTATTAATTATTAATGAACAAGCAAATATATAAACCTCGAAATATAAGTACCTGCTAACACAGAAAATTCAATGAAACTTGTTTCATTCAATTTTCTGTGGCTGAAACTCTTGAGAAAGTTACTATTTTTATCATAATGAAAATATTAATTTTAATTCTTATGCATTGCCTGCCATAATAGTAATATCACGAAATTTGAAAAATTATGTCATATATTCATAATTCTATATTATATTGATAGATTAACTAAATATCCGCATCCGCGGATGTTAAAAAACTGACATCCTGTCCACCACTAAATTTTATATTATATATATATATATATAATTATGCGGGTTGCTTCTACAGAGCTTCAATTTAATATTTAGGAGAAATCCAATGACAAGGAGAAATGTAAATGCCATGAAAAGTCTTCTTTATTGCGCAACGTTTCGAGCAATACGCTCATCTTCAGGCTGTTTAATAACAATGTGAAATTAAAATCAATATTGAATGAAAAACAAAACAGAAAATTTCTATAACCTATTCGTAAAGACAAATTTTAAAGACTGAGAAAAGAGGGTTAAATTCTAAGTTATACAGATTTACATATAAAAATTAAGAAGTTATTTTTAAATACATGTAGTAAATGTGAAATTAATACACTGGAAAAATTACCAATAGTACACTGGAACAATGGAGCTATCTACCTTACACTGCTGTATCCGAGGCTGACTAATTTGAGCAGAGGCAAAGAACGGGAAACACGAAGGATGGCGAGGGCGATAGGGGAAGGAGGGATTATAAGGAATTGGGGAAGGAGGAGGGATCATAGCAAATTAATTTATTAATAAAACGTCTTTAGGTAGCTTTTTCTCAGCGAAGGATCGAACCCCTGACTCGTTGCGTAGCGGTGTTGTATATTTATTTACCTGCCCCAGGTGTCTCCTTGGGAATTACATCGGCAGCACTGTTCGCTCTCTCAGGGCTAGATTTTATTCGCATATGGGAATAAGTGGCCGAACAGGTAAAATTTTAAAAACTAAGGAAGCCTCGAGTATTCGTGAACACAGCATTAAATGCAAAGTTGATGTCACTTTAGACAATTTTAAAATTCTTGGTTGTAATACTTGTCCCAACTCACTAAGAATTTTAGAATCCCTTTTCATTAAAGCATTGTCCCCTAGTCTGAATGTTGACTCATCGGCCGTCCCTCTAATTTGCTATGATCCCTCCTCCTTCCCCAATTCCTTATAATCCCTCCTTCCCCTATCGCCCTCGCCATCCTTCGTGTTTCCCGTTCTTTGCCTCTGCTCAAATTAGTCAGCCTCGGATACAGCAGTGTAAGGTAGATAGCTCCATTGTTCCAGTGTACTATTGGTAATTTTTCCAGTGTATTAATTTCACATTTACTACATGTATTTAAAAATAACTTAATTTTTATATGTAAATCTGTATAACTTAGAATTTAACCCTCTTTTCTCAGTCTTTAAAATTTGTCTTTACGAATAGGTTATAGAAATTTTCTGTTTTGTTTTTCATTCAATATTGATTTTAATTTCACATTGTTATTAAACAGCCTGAAGATGAGCGTATTGCTCGAAACGTTGCGCAATAAAGAAGACTTTTCATGGCATTTACATTTCTCCTTGTCATTGGATTTCTCCTAAATATTATATATATATATATATATATATATATATATATATATATATATATATATATATATATAGCTCATCCCTTACTCTAATAATTAATTATAGATAAGCGCTGAAAAAGTAATTTGAACTAATTTCTCAGCATGTTTGAGAGCGTCTATTTTTATTATATTTTTATTTTATAATAATAATTAAAATTAAATTATTTTCTTAATTAATTTCACAATGGAATCAAATAAAAAGGAGCATCTGGCATCCTCACGCCACTTTATTGTTACCCCAAAAATACAACGATTTTAATTTTCTTATTGACGAGTAATTAAAAAGCAGATCAAAGCCCTTAAAACACTGAAAATTATAAATTAAATTATAAATAAAATTAATATCAAACTGCAAAAAAGATGGCAACCAATTTTAATTAGAACATAAATCTAAAAGATGGTATATAGCAAGTTCTGAAAATAGGATTCAAATTAGAAAAAATTTACCTTTTCTTTGTGTGTTGTGTGTGTGTGTGTGTGTGTGTGTGTGAATTTAACGATAACGATGATGCTTGAAGGTTTTAACTTAACGTAGCTGCAGCAGGTACGACAAAAATTAAGACAACGTATTGTTAGCAGTACAAAATTTTAGGACAGTCGCAAGGCTTAATAATCCTTTAGTTTAGCACACAGTGTCACTTTACTGATTTTGTTCTGGCTAACGCCAGACGATTTTATTTATTCTCGGGAAAGACTTCCGGGCGCTGAAGGGTTAAATCGTTTTTCACTCGTTCTTCAATTGCGATATTGATTATATTTGAGTGATGTATGTGAGAAGAAAGTTCAATCATTGAACCATAAAACAAAGATTAAGTTCATGGCATTTGTATGGTAATTCTCTCTCTCTCTCTCTCTCTCTCTCTCTCTCTCTCTCTCTCTCTCTCTCTCTCTCTCTCTCTCTCTCTCTCTCTCTCTTTTATACCACCCTTTTTTCTGTATTTCCTTTCCCCATCCCGATATTCCCTGAATAATAAAAGTGGCGGCAGTTCTTTGGGCATCAAGAAGCAATTGAAACAAAAAGAGGAATGCTCTTGTAATTATAAACCCATTTTGACGATTAAAAGTGCATTTAGATAGGAACTTAATAAACTAGCGAACTCTTACAAAAGAAACAGTCTATGAATTTTTGCACCTACTTAATGCTGCAGTCTTTCAAGTTTATCCATTTCAAACAATAAATGAATAGATAAATAGATAGATTGTATTAATATTTCAACATTCGCAATATCGTTCGTATGGATTTGAAATATCATTTCAGGACCGAATGAGTATAATCGTATAAATAAATCCGTGATATATATATATATATATATATATATATATATATATATATGCGTGTGTGTGTGTGTGTGTGTGTGTGTATGCAAAAAAAAATTGATTGGTGTAAAGTAAGAAAGTAATACATGTATTGACGATAAGAATTAAGAGTTGAAAAGTTACAAAATTCTAGAATTATAAAATTGCAAGACAATATAAACTTATGAAATTTTTGTTTTCCTTTTTAATTGTTATTCTATAAGAGTAACGATAGGTTTCCCTAACAGATGGGTTATGTTGCATTTGTAGATGCTACCGAAAGTTGTCGAAATCATGTTGAGTATGAATCGACACTCTGTCGTTCCGGGAATTTATCGATATGTCAAAGGTTTCTTTTGTTTTCACAGTGATTCATTATTATTATTATTATTACTATTATTATTATTATTATTATTATTCCCAATTCGATGTACCTCCGTAATGACATTTTGAGGGATGTTTATATGTCTAATGGCACCTCTGATGATTTTGGGGAGCTTTTTGGGACATTTGGTCCCGCGATGAAGTATAGGTCTTTATGCGGTTCTCGTTTAAGGTCGCAGTTTACCTCTTCATTTTCTTTCGTCTGGTTTTGAAGTCCGCATTCTAAATTGGATACTCTCTCATTGAGCGCGTTTATGCGCTGTTTTCATACGTTCTTTTCTTCTAATTTATTTATTCTACCATCCTTTTCTGTTATGCAGTTTAGGATAAAGACCGGTATGATTCCATATATATAAAGCTAATTGTTTATTTTCACCGGTAAACGTTTCGCATTCCTACCGTTTGGTCGCATTAAATTCCTTAATTCATTGACGGAGGGGGACCTCTTCGGTGGACCTCCGGGGGAACTTTTCGGGGAAACTTTTCGGGGGAAGCAGCTCCTGGGGTAGAAGGAGAAGGCATACTTCTCTCCAACGAATCCTGTTCCCTCATGGAGCTTCTTGCGGGGAGGGAAAGGGGGATGCCTAGGTCGAGGTAGAAAGAGTCTGTCGGTGTTTTTTTTTTCTTCTTTCTTCTATGTGCCATTTTTTCGAAAATTCTTCACTTGAATTTTGGACCTACGTATATCCATTTCCTCGACAAGATCAAAACACTCTAAAACAACTAACCTAACCTAACCTATAATTTGTCGATTGACTGTAAAGTCGATCAGATGTCGTTAGGCCATGAATTTTGATCATTGCTGATAGTTCGTGTTTTTAGGAAGCTTAAAGACTAAATTTTATTTACATATCTGAAGACTATTTAATTATGAGCCGATGGGATGAATTTCACAATTAAACACGTGTGTGTGTGTGTATATATATATATATATTACTGTGTGTGTGTGTAAAGAGAGACAGACAGACAGACAGACAGAAATAGAGACAGGACAGAGACAGAGACAGAGACAAAGTCAGACAGTCTTCTTGAGACTAAATTACTCTTATTCTGAATTCTCATTCAAATTATTTTTCTAGTGACCAGAGTAGAAAGCTACTTCTACGTCTGGGTAATGATGATGAAAGGGTTGACCTTTGCTTTCCTTCTGTGTTGAGTTTGCAAAATTGGGGATTTATTAATAATATATAATATAGTAAACTATTTAACATAAATGAAAAACATAAGTTAGGATATAAATTCAAAAGAGACCTCAGGTAAATCCCACAAAAGAATACGTGCCTGCTTGCACGAAAACACCCAAACGGGTCTCACCGTGTTTGTACTGGAACATGTGACGTTGTTTTGTTTAACGAATGAGGTGTGGGAATATCAGTCACGTAATGCCACACCTCCATTTCAACAAAATCATGTATTCGTAAATAATCTTAAGTGTTCAAATAGTACCTGAAATATATAAGTAAATCATGTAATATTGTCAAACAGGTAAAATAAGCTAGTTAAATAATATAAAACAGTTAGGAACTTGTAAAACTCATAATATAATGAATTTTAAGATTGTTTCCAAGTTCCAGAATTAAACGAAAGAAAACATGTACGATTGTGCTTTCCCAATGCGAAATGAAAATCTGAATTCGAAAAGGGAAAAAGAGACCGCAGCGCAGATCGAGAGTCACGGAGTCAGTCAGAGAAGCGAGTCGAGAGCAGTCCAGCAGAGAAAGAGAGCTGTGACAGCGAGTCAAATCAGATCTTATTTGCCCTCCCTTATCATTTTTATTTTAATATTTCCATCGAGCCTGTGGGAAATGGGGCATACTTTTAAGATGAACTGAGGCCAGTAAAGTTAATTTAATTCTTCCCTAGGAGTCTTTTCGACCCTAGGCTTACCCCAGGCCTATTCTTGTCCCGTTTTAACGTAGGCCATATTCCCGTTTCCTTAACCTATTTCATTTCTGATCAATGCCTATTCCCCTTTATTTACTGTATAACGTAAGTGTCATTTAATTCATTCTGTGAACGAACTTAAGATTAAATATTTAAACTGTGTTGTGTTTCATAAAAAACAGTTGAAGCTGTATTTTAAATTGTTACGGTAACCAGTGTCACTTAGCTGAGGTTTGAGTGAAAAATAATACGAAGAAAAACAACATAACTATTGTCACGATACCACATAAATTGTAATATCTGGTAATTGTGGAAAAAGTTGGAAATGTTCGCAGTACCAGACGTGCATTAAAATAGTCGTCACCCACGAATGGTTCAATGAAAGGAACATCCACGATCTACTACCGACCCCCAGGGGTCAACGGAGGAAAGGATGTCACCCCGGGAGAAACCCCGCGCCCAACGTCTAATCATATTATCAGTGCGTCGAGTCGTTATTCCTGGTCTTCAGGATCTTGTTTTCGACTTGTATTCTCCATTCTCGAAAATCCTCTTTTTGTTCTTGCTGCTCACTGCGATATCGGAGGTAAGGACCCTACCTGCCTTTGTGTGTAGCCTTCTTTTATGAGTAATGCCTTGGGGCTCTCTTCTCTGGAGAAATTGCCGGTTTGATGCCCATTTGTAGTTAGCTGTTTAAATTAGGAATTCATTAGGTAATTTACACGAGTGCAAAGAATAATTATGGATTTACAACCTTTTTTCGGGATTAACCAACAAAATTGGTTCAAAGTTCAAATTGTTGCAGTATGAACAGAAAAATTGATCATTAATAGAAACTGATTACATATTTCTAAACTGCAATAAATTTAAGAGATTGTTTGATCCATATATTTTGAAAAAATATATAAATTTAATAATAATTAAACAAAATAATAGGTAATATAAAAACAACTGAATTTTATGTAGAATGGCATGCATGCATAAACTATATATATCATTATTTAAAAACTGTTCAAGAAATGTAGAATAATGCCTAAATTCTACCTTTGGTTTCACCACTATGAGGATAAAAACCATTCCTTTATTAAGTTACCTTGTATTACCTTGTGTTTAATTCACAAAGCGAGATCCACTTCATAACAACTGTCATTTTCTAACTTTAAAGTATAATGAATGCAAATTGTGACTCCATAAACGACATATTCCAGAAATTTTGAGGGATTCTGAACTTTTGCCAAGACTGTATTTTCACTAATGTGACTAAGCCTTGCTAATATTCCAAGCATTTGATTATGCACGAACATGAATAATACGACAACAAAAGGTATTCTTATTTGCAAATAAAATAAAAATCCTAAAAGTAGGTCTCTTCTTTCTACATGGTCTTCCATCTTGCATTTTACTTCACAAAAGGCACTGTAGTTACGTGATAAGGATGATCCTCGTAACAAAACTTTGTGTAGTGGTAGTACCTTCATTGTTTTATTTTAAACTGATGTGTGTTACGTATATGGAAATGTTAGCAGCCAAGGGTATAGCTATAGAAATGAACTTCGAATACCATCCTTATATATATATATATATATGCATGCATATAATATATATATATATATATATATGTGTGTGTGTGTGTGTGTGTGTGTGTGTGTGGTGGTGTGTGTGTGTGTGCGTGCGCAAAAATGACCCACCAGAATTTTTACCCTATCATTATGCATTATGCAAAATTGTGCATTCCATTTATAGGTTCCCAATATTACACCAGAGATTTGAATGAAATGCTGCTGCTATTACCTGGAGTGCAAGGAGGTTAGTAGGGAAAACACCTCCGGACGCAAAAGAGTTATGCGTTCTATCGGGTATCGGAATATATGTCATGTTGTACTAACTTTCACTTTGTCGTAGCGTCATGGTCATCGCCTTTACCTTCTACTGAAGAGGTGCTGAGTTCAGGTCCTGGTGGGAGCATTTTTGCGATATGCAAAACCTTACGTGTTCAATGAGTTATATTTCTTCTCTCTCTCCTCTCTCTCTCTCTCTCTCTCTCTATATAATATATAATATATATATATATATATACTTTTGTTGGCTTTGAGCAAATGTTGAGAGTCGACCAGTGTTCGACCATATAATCCTAATAATCTTAATAATAATAGTAGTACCATATTATTATATTTGATTTTAACATATATATTTTTGAACTACTTTAACTACAGTGGAATTCCACTTAATTCTTCATTAAATATTTTATTTTACGTGATCAATTGATGGAAAGGTAAAATTCCTACCTTAGTTACTCATTACCTTTGTTTAATCGCTCTACCTGAATCAATATTTAATTAATGCTAAATTGTACATTCGAATGCACTAAGTCTAACCTTTTTTTTTCTGTTTAAAATTGTGTGACTGTTTTGTTCAGGGTCGTATTAACATTTCACCGACTACTGATCTTCAAATAAAAGAATTAAATAAAAACAGGATGGCAAATTTAAAATTTTAAATATATATATATATATATATATATATATATATATATATATATATATATAAATTCCGTCATACAGCATATATATATATATATATATATATAATATATATATATATTTTTTTTCCTTCCTTCTTGCATAGAAACAAAAAAAACTCTAAAAATAATTGTTCAAAAGAATCCCATCACAGGCTCAAAGGTATTTATTATAACGATATAGTATCATTTCTACATGAAGCAGGAAGCGCTTTGATTAAAAATTATAACTGTCATACTAAAATAATTCGTGGAAAGAATGATTTTATTGCTCCTCCAAAAACGGAATCTAAAAATGCCTATGATATATTGAATATTGTTTACAGACTGGGGCGGGACCCAGTTATAGGAATATGAGTTGGACGAGAGTGAGGAAATGTAAACAAGAAAATTGTTTTAAGCCTTAAAACTGGCGACGCCAATCTTTATAAGTAAAGAGAACAGTTCCGGACACTCGAAGAACGAAGCGGGTTTCGTGACAATAGAACCCACACTAACAGACAGAGTTTATTTCCATAACAGTTTCGATGCCCACCGCCTATGGTTATGAATAACTTTGTAAAATAGGAGAAAGCTGGTGTCTACAGCATTTCCTGTAAAAATTGTGATTTAGTATATGTAGGAGAAACTGGAAGAAATATTGAAACTCGTATTAAAGAACATAAATATGCCTTCAGCTGTTGTAACACTAATAATGCAATTTTTTACCACGCCAGCAAAAATAATCATGCCATAGATTAGGAATCAAGTAAGTTACTTTATAAATGTAATAATTACGTCAAAAGAAAAATAATAGAATCTGTATATATAGAACAAGAAGATAATTTTAAGTTGTGTGAAGGTACTTATAAGCTGGACCCTTTAATGAGATATTTTATCAAAAAATCCCTTCTGGTGTCGGGTGAACGGGATCTAACCTAGGTGTGAATTTATTAATGGTCTCTGGCCTTCTAGAATGTTCCTTACCTTTCCTGGATTGTTTCCTTACTCACTTTTGTTCATTCGTTTTTCTGTATTCACCCGAAAAGGATGCCAGTGGGCATCGAAACTGTTGTGGAAATAAACTCCGTCTATTAGTGTGGATTTTATTGTCACATTTCGACCTCCAGGTAAAAAAGTGATGTTTTGTATTTATTATGAAGCGGGTTTCAATGAATATTCTCATATTACATTACTTAAATTACAAATACGATTAAGGACTTTAAAAAGGGGTTCTTAGAACGTGTTTTCTCTGAACGGCAACCGTTATTTTCAGATATTCCTGCGAAGTTTATACGTATTTCTGTCATGCTTCTGATCAAAAATAAATCTGATTACATCCTATCCAGTATGAATTACAAACTCATTTCAGTATTTTTCCGCTTCTTGTAAAACTCTTGCTTCTTCGTCCGAGTGTTTATCTGTGGTCATTCTCAAATAAGTTCGGCTTTAAAAGTTGCGTTCAACTGATTTATTTACGAGTATCTGTTCTGAAAAAGGTTGTAAATCAATGCAACGAAAGTAACTGATCTAACGGTATTTCTGACTCGATTTCACTGACTTGCTAAGAAAATTAAGGAAAGGAAAATGATACGTAAAATATAATATAAATACAAATTTTTACCACTAAAAAGGGGTAACGTTGCGTTACTCATGCGCTCTAATATGTGTATCGACAGTTTAACTGCTCTATAAATAATGCGAACTAAATAAATAACTTAATATATGTGAACGATATATTTTTTTAACAGTGTTTCGTTTAACAAACAAAACACGCAGAATTTTTCCAAGAAAATTGATATTGGTATGTATGAATGTTTTTAAAATAGATCGCCCTCGTTTGTCTTTTAAACTCTCGTAACAGGTAGGTGAGCTTATATTAAAATTGAACGTAGCACAAACTGACCAGGTACAAGAATTTAACTATTACACTATTCCCTGTCTGAAGACAGTCTTTAATGAGAAAAACCCCTAACTCCGATAATCCATTTCTTTACGTCATATATCAATCCTGACATATGTCGTCGAAAATGTGGTGGTCATCGTGGTATGGATATATATAGTCCGTAACTCTGTTTAATATCATGAGACTTTTTGTTCGTAAATTCAATATTTCATTATCATTTATTTATACATAACCCTAATTATATATTAGAGTACATCATTATGGCGGTCACATTTTTCTTTTCATTATATGAAAATTAATTCCCGTAATAAGATCTAAATTTTTCATTTCATTTATATTACTGGACCTTGATTTTGGGTCTTTTCTTCTTCTGAGAGGGAGGGGGGGGGGACGCTTTTGGCCTCTCCTTCCCGCATAAAAAAAAAAACCCGGAGTGATTCAATGATATTTCTCCTTCAGTTATACTAGTTTCACTCTTCTATAAACTTTTAATGCGTTCTCATTGCATTTTCTTCTTCTTTCTGTCCTCCCATTTTTACACTCTGTTTTGAGCCTCGATATTGCTACACACGTTGCATTAATCATTCAAAGGTTTTGTGAACTCTCTTCTTTTCACCTCTGTTCTATTTATTTTTTTTTATGGTTGGTCATTATACGTTATTTCATACCATAATTGCTAATGGAAATTTTTTTGTTTCATTATTTTTCGTTTTCTGTTCTCATCTTTCGAGAATAATAATAATAATAATAATAATAATTCGATAACAGTCAAAGTCATTGGTTTTTTCATTAACAATAAACGTCATCTTGTTATTGCTGCTTACCTTCTCAAATGTTTTTTAACGGCTGTAATTCGCCGTTGAATAAATAAAAGCAAACCATAAATATATGAAGTTAACCAACACTTATCCGCCCCTAATGAACCCAATTACTCTATTTCGTTTCAATAAAACTATTTGTGGGCCAATAGCCGGATACCAAAATGCTATAAGGATAAATTGCAATGGGAAAAAAGCCCAAAACTGCTATAAAGGTTATTTCTTAAGGTTAGAAACGGCAAAATGGGTGTGGTGAGGTCAAGGTGACCCGCTCCAGGGTCCTATTTACCCATGTGCTCGGGTCAAAGGTCGCGAACGTTGAAATGGTTGAAATTTTTCCCTTCCCGACCATGATTGCCAGTCACTGTTTGACTGACAGACGAGACCTATAAAAATGATTCTATACAATTTGGAAACGTAGAAAATGATCTTCAATCTTCATTCTAATTTTAACATTAATTTTTGCTTTATTTCAATTTTTTGTGCGTAAAGATAAAGTAAAGAACACAATACGCATTTATATATATATATATATATATATATATATATATATATATATATATGTGTGTGTGTGTGTGTGTGTGTGTGTGTATAAGAAACAACAATAATATTCTCATTAACTTGCCATGCCATTTCAGCCCATAAAAATGATGAATGAATTTAAGATGCGAAAATCATTAGGGTTTTTTTTTTATTTTCATATAGCTTAATGTTTATATGAATTTATAGTTGAATTTATTGTTTTAGGTGTAAATGTAACAATAAATTAATGAATAAGACCATTACTATTATTAATTAATTTCTATCCACTTTTAACAATTATAGTTCGCAATTTAAAAATAATTCATGTTGGTCTTTTATATAAATTTGAGGTCTCATCGTACGAAAATGTTTGTTAGTTTGTTTGTTTGTGGCTGCGCTCATCTTTTGTACTCTTAATTTTTATTTTTAATTGTTGGTTTGTTTCTAAGTGTTTGTTACCGTCTTTATAATGGAAATTGCCTTTCTCACCATAAAATTTTCTTTCTTCATTACGCGCACACACGCACACACACACACACACACACACACACACACATAATATATATATGGCTGTCTGTGTGTGGGTGTAGGTATGGGCGTATGGGTGTACTGGTGGAAAAATGGTGTATCCACAACGCGAAGCAAAACTTCGTGAAAAAGTGTTTTCCGTCCATCGTATCTCTCGATATGTAAAAGGAAACGAGTCCTCAATAACCAATGCACGCCCAAACTGTAGCCGTTTTAACGGA
The DNA here is from genome assembly GCA_023014485.1 of Bathynomus jamesi. Taxonomy (NCBI): domain Eukaryota; kingdom Metazoa; phylum Arthropoda; class Malacostraca; order Isopoda; family Cirolanidae; genus Bathynomus; species Bathynomus jamesi. The sequence goes on along the minus strand of JAJOZX010001428.1, from coordinate 177,767 downwards.
TTTACCCAGTCGTATTTTGGGATTTTTTTCGCCCAGTAGTGAATGTTGTGTTTGTTTCCTTTACTCGTTAAAAAGAAAACACATTCATCTGAAAATTTGATCTTTCGAAGGAAATCTGGTTCACTGTTGTACTTTTGTCTCAATGTTTCAGCAAACTACAGCCGTCTATCAGAATTACCGGCGTATATGAGCTGAGAGTAAATGGGTTTGTAATCGTAGTACCCCTGTGATTTCAATATTTTTTCTACTGAAAATCTGGAAATACCCAATTCCTCTGCGACTTTTCTCGTTGAAGTTGTTGGATCGACTTGAAAACTGGCGAGGACATTTTCTTTGTTGTTGTCTCCTGTCGTCGCTTCTTGGACGATCTTTTACCAGATTCCGTGTTTCCAAAAGTTTGAGCTTCCACTATCGAAGAGTGACTGCATTTGGTGGTGGTTTATTATATTTTTCTTGAATTAAATGCAAACTTTTTTCACAATTATTATAAGAAATAGCCCACAATATAAAATACATTGTTTCTTCATTGTTGTATTCCATCCTGACTGACATGGCACTGACTGGGACTCGGGTCTGGGGCATTCCTGTTCTAGCCTAGGGTCATTCTAGGTCTTGCATAGTTGCTTTGAAAAGTATCGCATAAACTGCAGTGATATAATTGGAATTTATTTATTATTAATAAATTATTTGTATGTATTAAATCCTTAGAGACTTTTCTCCCATCCTGCGCCTCGGTGGTGTAGTGGTTAGCGTCGCTGACTAAGAATTCATCGCCCTCGGGATCGAGACTCGGTGACGGCAGGCGGCGCGCAGCAAAACCCAGCTCTTCATCCTTCCACAAAATAAAAATATTGGTTGGTAGATAAATGGGTACTCTGGGTAGCCTAGTGGTTAAGACGCTGGACTGCTGGTGGGGCGGGCTACGTCGTAGCCAATGTCGTAACACCGCTTCCCGTTGATCAGCGAAGTTAAGCGACATTGGGTCTGGGTAGTAGTTGGATGGGAGACCGTCCTCCGCGTCCAGATTATATAGCGACCCGTGGTTCGGATCCCACGTAAAGCTGTAGGTCCTCTTCGTCATATGACCTTAAATGTTGCGAAGGAGGTTAAACAACCCCAATCATTATCTGTAAATTCACTTTCAATAGCGAGTATTATTAACAGGTTTTTGGGATGGCCATGGGCAACCCCTTGTCGCCCCTCCTCTCCAATATTTATATGGAGTTTTTCGAAATTACTTACATTCCGAGAATCCTGGGGGTTGGCATCCCATGGTTGCGGTACGTCGACGATATTTTGTGTATCTGGCCCATGAATCGTGACCTGGATGACTTCCTCCTTCAGTTAAATGATCAAGTCCCCTCCATTAAGTTTACTTTAGAAGTGGAACAAGACAACTCAATCCCGTTTTTGGATGTGCGTGTACATAGGGAAAGCCCAGGTTTTAAGTTTAGTATCTATCGGAAAAAAAAAAACAATTTGTCCTACGTACACTTTTACTCTGGACATGACACCCCCATTAAGAAGGCTATATTTTCTTCAATGTTTCTCCGCGCTCTTAGGATCGCTAGTCCGGAATACATCGATGCCGATTTGGAAAAAATCAACGGTATTGGAAGTGATCTGTGCTACCCACCTACGTTTATGGAATCTTGTCTTAACAAGGCAAAACGAACCTTCTTTCGTGTGAATAATAACACTCGCACTTTGTCAAAGAATATTTTAGTACTTCCATTTTTCCAGGGCTTTTTAGGCATTGCTAATGTACTTAAACTTTTGGATATTAATGTAGTATTTTCATATAACAATATTGTGAAAAATATCATAGTAAAAAATAGGTCTACCAATAATTCAGGAATTATCTATAAAATTGGTTGTAAACAATGCATTCCTTTTACATTGGTCAGACGGGAAAGGATTTGCACACGCGTGTAAAACAGCATCAATATTCCGTTAGAACAGGACAGTCGTCCAGTACCCTTTTTGTCCATTTGTCAGAGTTATCCCATTGTATTGATTGGAATAATGCTTCAGTTTTGTTTCACTCTAGCATTGTTAATAGAAATATTCTTGAGTCTGCTATTATCCAACTTACAAATAACTTTAACATGAGCAAAGGTCTTTTTCAACTCGATCCCGTTGTTTTGAATTCGTTCAGAACAGATTTAGACAAGAAGGGCAGAGTGCTAAAACTTTGGTAATTTTCCCTCATAAATTTGTATGCTCCTCTTACAATTTTTATTTTTCAAGTTATTTTTTTATTTTTTTATTTATTTATTTTTTTGTGACCTATATATCATTCAGGCATTTTCTATAAAATTGGTTGTAAACAATCCATTTGATCTTGTGTTGAATTCGGGCAAAGTGCTAAAATTGGTAGTTTTCCTTACAAATTTGTATGCTCCTCCCACAATTTTTATTTTTATATTTATTATATATATATATATATATATATATATTATTTTTTTGTAACCTATATATAGTCTTGAACTCTTTATTTACTTCAGTGTTCCTGAGGATGTCATTAGACGAAAGCGCTTGAGCACCACTCTGTTTCCTTTCCTTCGTGGTTTTATTCATCATATATATTAGTGGTGGACTGGATATCCACATCCGCATATGCGGATATCCGCGTCATTTTTAACATCCGCATCCGCACTTCTGACTGCGGATGTTATGCGGATATTACCTCTAATAAATTAGGCAATTTACAATTAAATTAGCTTATAAAGTAGCTTATAAGGCCCAGTCGTGCACATTTCATGTAAAGTATTAATTAATTATTAATAGTCCAGGCAATTTGTAGTTAGACCTGGGCAAAATTGCTTCAGAAGCTTTCTAAACTGTTTCCAGCTCAGGAACCATTGCCGAATAACATATCCAAAATCCGACAAAATTGGACCCCGGGAACACCCCCAAAAATGAAATTCAAAATGGCGGACTGGATGTTTCCTACGAAAAAAATATATATATAATTTACGCTTTTATTTATAGAGATACATTTGATGCTTTTTCTTTCAGTTGTAATGTTTTAAATAATTCAACAATATACAACACAACCAGTTATTACGCAAATATAATGTTATATAGCTTTTTACAGATTTTTATAATCAATAATACAACAATTATTTTTTTCCCAGTTTCAAGTTATGTTCATTACAGAAGAAGTGATACCTGGTCACAAACATACAGAAATTAATCCTCTTCATCACTATCATCGGATAGATTACCGGTACTTGGGTTGTTATCGCAACCACTGATTTGGCACTCGCCACAAGCGGCTGAACAGGGCATTCCATTACGCTTGCATCCACATCTTGAAGTAGCACATTTCGTCTTGCAGGAGCAGCGGATCATGTTGAGTAGATAATTTGGAGCTGGTGGCTTGTCGCAGGCTGTAGGGTAGTAGGAATTATTCTTTACATACCAACCCCACTGTTCTGCATCGATCTTCTCTTCTGTAGACTTCCAGATTAGTATTTGAAAGTATGTGCGAAAGCTGTGGTACTTTGTGGACGCATCGGTAGGTGGCAAACGTTCGGGTGTAACAAAAGATTTAGCTGTAGCTACCTTTTCAACTAACATTCGATGACGTAGTGCGTTAGTGGATTCAAGTGTTTTGCAGCCATACAACAGAAGCACTGCCTTTCTTCCAGCGGCTTCAATGTCAGAGTGTTGGCAACAATCAGAACAGAATGTATTTCCAACTGAACGGAGTTCAGCCACCTTCATCAGTGTGTCGAATGCTTTGGCTTTACCGATCGAAAAAATTCTGGATGTGCTATCACAGCCCGTGAAAGCATGCACAAACAGGAGATACTTGCAGATGTCATTGCCTAACAATGATTGAATGCTGAGAATATCATACACAGGATTAGGAGATGGTCCCCGTCTTATATCGCTGCGATAGTACAACTTGAAACCACTGTCCTTGGCATGGTACAGAAGGAGAATCAGCAAGTCGGTGTCTTCCCCTATTACTGTTGTAGTTGCATTTTCTGATAAGGAAACTTCTGCACGAACGATGTCCACATCAGCATCCCCATCTGCGTTGTGAACAGTACACCCGTGCTTCTTCAACATCTCACCTACGAGGGAAATAAATGCTTGCTTGTTGTTTTCATTAGCCAAGAAGTGTTCCTTCTGGCCAACAAACTTCATGCTTGGACTGAGATTCACATTTCTGCTTGTCTTGTGCTGCGTCTTCTGTGGGTCATGTCCTTGATCGTAGGAGAGCTGCTGTAGCCATCAAAACAATGATTGCTTTTCCATATGTTTTCAGAGTGAAATCGGCATATGAGTTGGCGATGCTGTCATATGTTTCATCTTGACGCCAGGAAACACGATGTAGTAGAGATCCACCATCCAATACGTACTGGTCTGTGCACTGAATTTCTTGAACTTCTTCCATGCGTAAAGTGTCAGTGTATTTGATTATTGCATGAGCTAGCTGAGACTTATCGGGTTTCCTCAAGATACTTCGTGATTCGAACAATGCAGGAGGATATGCACACAGTTCGTAACACATGACATCTTCAAGGTTCATGTCTCCGCCAGTGGCAACAGTCATCATTCTCTGAAACAGTAGTGCAGGATCTACTTCTATATCTGAAGCATCAGTGATCACAACGGCAGAAGCAGATCCTAGTGTTTTCACTTTGTCAGATCTTTTGGCAGAATATGTAAAGGCTTGTTTCCCAATCATTTTTACGACAATGTTCGTACCGATTGAATGCAATTGATGAACGTTAACTCCAGGATCAGCAGTTAGCCCTGTTACAATGTTGCAGAGACTCGAGGTAGAATGGAATGGGGATAAGGATTCCAGACGTTCAAGTACTTTCTTCATGTCATTACTGTCCCTGATTTGTCTACTTCCCCTCATTTCCTTGTGCTGTTCACTACTTTCCAACAAAACTCTGGTGTATTCCTGCATTGCTAAGTTATAAGTGGAACACAGAGGCATAGAAAAGAGCCACGTTGTCCTTTGGATGTCTGTAAATCCACTTCCGCGTGTCAGTCCGCCTCTGCTTTTCAGGGAACGCATTAGTACTTGTTCTATCACCAGGTCTGTGCTGAGTCCGGCCCATAATCTGTCGCTTCTTCTTACCACAAACTTACCTTCCTGGAACATTTTGTTAACGGCTGGATTTTCAGAAGGCAAACTTAACATTTTCTGCAGGTACAGGTATATCGATTTCAGGTAATTGTGATGTCCGGCTGCTGCAATTATGGGGATGGTCTCCAGCATAGCTTGCAAGTGCAAATCCCACGAGCCGGTTCTGTCTGCTGTTATCAAGGAACGTGCAATGTTGATCATTCGCTGATATTCCAACCAGAGTTGACTTGTTTGCGAAGTAGATTGTAGGTCAGTTTTCTTCGCATCCAAAGTGACAGCAATCTGAGACAATGCATTCGAAGATTCCACATCCTCAACTGATTGTTTGGCGGTCATAACATCGTCGAGCAGGTCACAAGCTTCCTTATGGAGGTCATGAGGAGTTCCATCTTCATTACGAGAAAAAACGTCTGCGACTAGTAAGGTACTAAGAGCTGCATCTACTATCATATGACCACGTATCGCTCTTGAAACAGCTTTTCCAGACATCATGTGTTGCACGGCATTTGGTCCGTATATTTCTTGAAGTACTTCAGACAATCCTGAACCATTCATAAGAGTACCGACTGCTCCCAAAAGATTCATCAGAGTGTGAAATGATCCCAGCATTAAAACAATGTCCTGCAGGTCTCTCTGTTCATTGATGATTTGGGAAGCTTTCCAGAACAAAGGCTGATCAAAGGTAATAATGCATGGGACTTTTTGATCGCGTGCTATCTTGCTCAAATATAGTAATGTCGAAAATATGCAGGTCATGTCAGTTGGCGACATATCTATGATAGGAAGGAACGTGATCGACGCCACACCTGGATGTGAGACACTTGATCCACCGTGAATTGCCTGCATTGTTCCGGACCAACTTGGACCTGATCTTTCTGCTGAAGATATCTGCCAGAGAAGACTAAGTCGACTTATGGTGGCAGTGGGTACTGGAAGTTCGCGGAATGAGATGTCCCTCAACATGCTTCTCGCGTGTCTATATTCCCTAATGTCAACGGTTGCAATCTTCTTAATGTCATTGTCACCGACATTACGCCTGTGAATAGAAGGGTGGATCTTGATCTTCGGAGTTATTGCGGCAATCATACCCATTCCATGAAAGGTATTCTTCCCATCCAAAGTGCAGACATCATGATCGACGTTATCTGCTGCTAGAAGGACTGCAGTGTTTTCATCAACAGTAAAAGAGCCAGACCCACTTGCCAGCGCCGCGTTTCTTTCGAATCTTGTTACTTCTGCATACGACGAACAGTAACCCAGCTGATGGAGAACGTCAATAAGGTACCTTGACCTAAAGTTGTGGTGTAGCTGAACCGACAAACCGATCTGTAGTGGACATAGTAATCCTCTAGGACGGGTTGCTTGCATAATGCTCTGCCCAATTGCACCTATTTTTCTTGAAGCATCCTGTCCCGCAAATGCTTTTGATAATAGCAATTTCAGACTGTTGGGAATGTAATCAAGAGCACTTTCTGCAGTGATGTCATTTGGAGATGGATACACATCTTTTCTAGGCGAGTCGACAGACATGATATCACTTCTGATTATTTTGCAGCAGCTTCTACTAGGTAAATCTTCTGTAGCTCTATATCTATATCACATTCTTTCGACTTTTTGTGATAATCTATAAGAATTTCATTAGCTGTCTCTCGTAGTGTTACTACATCTGCCTTCCCACTTTCACCTGATATTATGATCTTGTCTCCGTAACGTTCTAAAAGCTTTCTCTTCATGTGCCTGCGTTCGTAGACAGAGCTCTGACTTCCTTGAAGATATTCCTCCATTTTGGAAATTAGGTCTCCAATCAACAGTTGTTCATCATCATTCTCTTCCAGGTAAGCACAGGTCTGAAGGAATGTTTGGTGTTGCTCTTCATTAGTTGGTCTCCCTTTCTTCGAATCATGATCGTGGGAGGAGTATGCGCGAGGAATGTTTTTTCCACTTCGAAAATTTACGCTGCAGGTGTGATGGTAGACACAATCTGCAGCAGGAAGATCACGAAGATAATACTCCAGACGGCCTTTTACATTAAACGACTATTCATCGCAGCGGCTTTCACAGCACCTTTTTATGGTTTCGGAGAACTCTGTAGTTCTTATTTTGACATGCTCTGATTTTGGTTTGTGTTTGGAAAAAAGTCCACAAAGGTATCACAAAACAAACAGTGAGTAGCACTGGAAAATGCGTATTCATGAAAACGAGCACTTTTCCTTGGTATTGCCTCGGCTGCGGTCTGTCGCTTCTTTATTTCAATGGTCTTTTTATCCGTAAACCTTTTCCTACATACAACGTGAACACTTATTCCAGCTGTTGCAACAACATCGCTTCCACGGCTGCGGCTGGATGCATTTATACCATCTGCTCCTTTTTGCGAGATGTGAACCACTTCCTGTCCGCTGTCCAATTTCTCCTTACAAATCACGCACAATTCTTCAGGGGTCTGCATTCTTGAAGGCGGACGCACACCGAGTCAGCCGTACACCGAGTCAGTCTGAAACAGAAAACACAATTAATAAACTGTGTTGCAGTATTTAAAAGGAGTACATAATAACAGTTTTAAAGAAAATGACAAGCACAAATACGCAGATTTGATAGTGGGTAGTAGGAATTAAAGAGTTGTATATAATATAAGTTTATAAAGATGTAGCAATGTCCATTCTCACATACACTCCATACAGTATATTTTATTTACATTACGTGACGTCATAGTTTAATACTAGCCGCCTAATACAATTTTTAGTGTCATATAGGTTAATTTAGAAACGAAAATGTGTTTTAAAACATTTTACTGATCAAGAAAAACGTCATAACTCTCTCTACAAAGCGAAATTAAAATTTATTGTATTTCGTAGGAAACTGCCAGTCCGCCATTTTGAATTTCATTTTTGGGGGTGTTCCCGGGGTCCAATTTTGTCGGATTTTGGATATGTTATTCTGCAATGGTTCCTGAGCTGGAAACAGTTTAGAAAGCTTCTGAAGCAATTTTGCCCAGGTTGAAGCTATTTTTGCTCTAGATTGCCTGGACTATAATGAACAAACAAATATATAAACCTCAAAATATAAATACCATTAAATCAACAAACACTGCCTGTGCCGCTGTGCTTACTCCACTGTGGCTGAAACTCTTGAGAAAGTTATTGTTTTTATCATAATGAAAACATTACTATTACTTTTAATTCTTATGCATTGCCTGCCATAATAGTAATATCACGAAATTTGAAAAATTATGTCATATATTCATAATTCTATATTATATTGATAGATTAACTAAATATCCGCATCCGCATCCGCGGATATTGAAATAAAAAATCCGCATCCGCAGATGTTGAAAAAGTGACATCCGGTCCACCACTATATATATATATATATATATATATATATATATATATGAGAGGAGGGCGACAAACGACCTTCGCGAAATGAGAAATCATCGCGCGAAACCTTTGTAAGGTTGTAAGGTAAGGTGTGTATATATATATATATAGTTAGTTATTTAATTTTATACATAATGTGTTAATGAATAGTTTGAAATGATAATTGTTTCAAGCATTTATATAAATAAATGAACATTGAGGCATAAATGTAACGTTAAACGAATGAACAATTTAGTCTTGGGGAATTCACAATATAAATATAGATAATCAAATATAAATAATGTGATATAAATTTACAATTTAAATAAGAGAAAACACGAGTTCATATTTTAAAATTAAACGAAAATAAAAATAAAATTTATACGCATTAATTCACATTTCACTGACTCACATTTCAATGATTCACATTTCAATGATTCACATTTCAATGATTGCAATTTATATAGAAATTTAGACAGTGTTTGCATGTGTACTAATGCATAAAAAATAATGTTATTAGTAACGCAATATATATAGAGAATATACATACAGTATATATACTTACTGACTTTGTGTTACTTTGTGTGAGTTTGAACGAAGGTTCAGGATCGACCTGTGGTCGACCCCTCCGCAGCATCCCGCCCCATTTGCGGGACTTGGTGAAGGAGGGAATTGCTGTCTGATCTCCTCCTGCCCTCGTAGCCAGCCACGCATGGCGGGTCAGGGACTTTGCACAGGAATCTGTCCAGCTGGTTCTTGAAGTTATTCAGGTCGGTGTGCTGGAGATTCCTTACTTCTCTCGGTAGGGCATTGAAAAGCTTTGAGCCTCGTATTCTGAGGGAATTTTCCATCTTCGTTTTCATGGCCCCCTGTACCACAGCAGCTGGGATTGTACAAAATCTGCCTTTTCTCTCATTCCAGTTTGTTTCTATTTCATTTCTAAAGTTAGGGACAAAGCCCTCAAATATTTTCCATATGTACGCGTATATTATTGTGTACCGCTCGCGCCTTCTTTCCAGAGAGTAGAGTTTCAGGGATTGTAGTCGAGACCAGTAGTCTTCACCTTCCGTTTCCTCTATCTTAGACGTAAAAGTCCTTTGTATAGCTTCAATGCTCGCAATGTCTCGTTTTCTGTATGGGCTTGTGAATACTAGGCTCTTCCTTAATTTGCGCATGATGTTTGCTTTTCTGCTGCGGAAACTCCGCCAGATGATTCCCATTATTTTTCTAGCCGTTGTAATTTTGATGTTGTAGTGCTCTCTGAATTCTGTATCCGACGACATTATTACTCCAAGATCCCTGACTTGTAGATTTGGTGTTATCTGTTTGGCTTGCAGAGTTTTGTACCCTTTTTTCTGTAGCTCTTTGTTATTACCATATCTTAGAAGTTGGAATTTTTCTTCGTTGAACTTCATATTGTTGTCTTCTGCCCACTGGAATAATGTTTCAATGTAGTTTTGTAATTTTCTTATGTCACCTTCGTTCAATATTTCCTTCCATATCTTTGTGTCATCTGCGAAGCATGATACAATACTGTCCTTAATATCTGCATCACTATCTGCAATCATTATTATGAACAGCAAGGGAGCTAATACTGTCCCTTGTGGGACAGAGCTCACGACTTCCGAGACTTCCGATTTGCAGGAGTATCAAATCTGCACTGTCACAGATTTTATGAACATATATATTCGTGTGTGTGTGTGTTGTGTGTGTGTGTGTGTGTGTGTATATACATATATTTTTTTTTCTTTTTCCGGTTTGACAACCGGCGGAAAAAAGAAAAAAAGAAAAACAGCTTTTTTATTTAGTTAATGTTTATTACATTTCAGAATAATACATTTTAGTTTACAGAAATGAAAAATAGATCAAGAAAATAGAGTGAAAAAAATAACATTAAAAATAAAACATTACTTGCAGAGCCAGTGTTAAAAATACCACGCTTTAGCAATAAACAGGGGCAACCTACGCGAAAATTACTGAATGCCCAGTTAACTGAATGCCCGGTTAGGTTAATTGAATGTCCTGTTGGGTCATCTGTACGCCCTTGACGATTGGTTAGGTTAAGTCGTGATATTTTCGTTAGTTCCGACAGTAAACTAACGAAAATATCGCGACCTACTTGAAACTTCAGCTGCAAATATTCTAATTTGTGGAGATTTTAATTTCCCATTCATAATATGGAAGAAAAATGACGAAGTCATATATGTTGAGAAGTTTCATGGCAACATTACAAAAGATGATAGAACCCAAGCAAAAATGCTATTAGATATGATGGAACATTACGCCCTTACTCAGGAAATCTGTGAAGCCACTAGGAAAGAGAACGTTTTGGATTTAATTTTGACAAATAACAATGAGATAATAATAAATAAAAAGTTAACGCACACAAATTTCTCCAACCATAACCTAATCGATATACAATTGAAGTTAGTACCCAGATGTCCGAAAACGCATCCCAGAGAGGCAAAAGGAATATTTGAAGGCTTAAACATAAATTCAAAGAAAGTAGATTGAGAAAGTGTAAATAAACATTTAAAGGAAATAAATTGGGAATTACTACTTCACGAGAAGACTCCAAAACAAGTACTAGGTATAATGAAGTCTGAAACCAAACCTATATTACTGAAGTTCCAGAGAGACAAAAGAGAAAACGTAGCAAGCTCGAGAGAAAAATCAGGACACTATTTAGACAACGGAAATAAACCGTAAAACATTTCCACAGATGCAAAACTGATGCAAGGAGACTCAAACTAGAGAGGAAACTAGGCGAAATAGAAGTGGACATAAAGCAAACATACATATATAAGACAAACGCGTAGGAAAACAAGGTAGCAGAAAACATAAAAAATAACCCAAAATACTTTTACACTTTTGTGAAAAGGAAAATGCAGTGCAAAGAGAGTATTGGTCCGTTGATAGACGGGGAGGCAAAACACACAAATGACCCCCGAGATGAAAGTAGAAAACGTAGACGAATTTTTCGACATTGATACAAATCAGCCAAAGACAAATTCTGGCACAAACCTATTAATGGACTTACAGTTCTCGGAAGGAGATGGAATTAAGACTCTATCACAGATGCGAGACAATTCGGCACCAGGGCCAGACACCTGGAGTGCCACATTTCTGAAGAAATGTAAAGAGAATATTGCCAAACCGCTATACTTACTATGGAGGAAATCACTCGACACAGGACAAATTCCACTGCCATTAAAGAAAGCGAACATTGCCCCTTTATTCAAAGGTGGTAACAGAGCAATGCCCAAGAATTATCGGCCGGTAGCTCTCACCTCACACCTTATAAAGTGCTCTAAACGTATAATTAGAAGCGAAACTACCTACTGTCTACAAGAAAAGAACTTATACAACCCAAATCAACATGGTTTCAGGGCTGGAAGATCATGCCTATCACAGCTATTAGACTACCAGGAGAAAATATTGGAAACATTGTGTCGAGGACAAAACATAGATGTTATATATACTGACTTTGCTAAAGCCTTCGATAAATGTGACTATGGAATTATAGCACATAAACTTAAGAATACAGAAATTACTGGAAAGCTAGGAAGATGGATATTTAATTTCTTGAAGCAAAGAACACAAAGAGTGGTGGTAAATGGAGACAAATCGGAAGTCTCGGAAGTAGAGAGCTCTGTCCCACAAGGGACAGTACTAGCTACCTTGCAGTTCATAATAATGATTGCGGATAGTGATGCAGATATCAATGGCAGTATTGTATCATGTTTCGCAGATGACACAAAGATATGCAAGGAAATATTGAACGAAGGTGACATAGAAAGATTACAAAACGACATTGAAACATTATTCCAGTTGGCAGAAGACAACAATATGAAGTTCAACGAAAAAAAATTCCAACTTCTAAGATATGGTAATAACAAGGAGCTAAAGAAACAAGGGTACAAAACTCTGCAAGCCAAACAGATAACACCAAGTCCACAAGTCAGGGATCTTGGAGTAATAATGTCGTCGGATGCAGAATTCAGAGAGCACTATAACATCAAAATTACATTGGCTAGAAAAATAATGGGAATCATCTGGAGGAGCTTCCGCAGCAGAAAAGCAAACATCATGCTCAAATTATGGAAGAGTCTAGTCCTACCAATAATTGAGTATTGCTCATTACTCACAAGCCCATACAGAAAACGAAACATTGCGAACATTGAAGCTATACAAAGGACTTTTACGTCTAAGATAGAGGAAACGGAAGGTGAAAACTACTGATCTCTACTACAATCCCTGGAACTCTACTCTCTCGAAAGAAGGCGCGAGCGGTACACAATAATATACATATAGAAAATACGTGAGGGCTCTGTCCCTAACCTTAGAAATGAAATAGAAACAAACTAGAATGAGAGAAAAGGCTACGAGGGCAGGAGGAGATCAGACAGCAATTGCCTCCTTCACCAAATCCTGCAAATAAGGCGGGATGCTGCAGAGGGGTCGACCGTAGGTCGATCCTGAACCGTTGTTCGAACTCACCTAAAGTAACCTAAAGTAAGTAAGTAACCTAACCTAACTAATCATCAAGGGTGTACAGTTAACCTAACCTGGCATTCAGTTGGTAGAGTTTAGAGTTTGACGGTTCCGTAACCATGACTTGGCATGGGGTTCCAAACTAGGTGCGACGGTCGCGTAACCTACAGGCTGCGGGAAAAGCCGTGACGGTTCTGAAGCCACTTCAAAATTAGCTATATATATATATATATATATATATATATATATAAAAGCTGAAATCGGATAATGTTTGTTTGTTTGTGTATGTGCGCATTCCGGGAAATATTAAAAAAATAAAATTGCCTCGCTTCATTGTTTAAGCGTAGTGTTTTTACCATGGGCTTCTGCTAGTAATGTTTTATTTTTTATCTTTCCCACTTTCAACTCTATTTTCTTGATACTATTTTACATTTCTGTAAACTAAAATGTAATATTCTGAGATGTAATAAACATTAACTAAATAAAATTTTTTTGTTTTTTTTCCTCTGGCCGTCAAACCGAAAAAATCCATATATATATATATATGCATATAACTGCAATGACCGCGCAGTATATAAATGAATAGAAACGACATAAGTGTTAAGGAACGTTTCTGCACACGAGGAGGAGAGATAACGAATAATGAAAAATGAGGCGAACCGCCCGGGAATCGAACCCAGGGCCTTCCAATTGCCGGTTGAACGCTCTACCATTATGCTACGGACCTCACTCAATCACAAATCGAAATTCTCCCACATAGGGCAGAAACCAATGCCCTGAGAGGGCACCCTCGCAAATCGTGAATATGCGCATATAACTGCAATGACCGCGCAGTATAAATGAATAGAAACGACATAAGTGTTAAGGAACGTTTCTGCACACGAGGAGGAGAGATAACGAATAATGAAAAATGAGGCGAACCGCCCGGGAATCGAACCCAGGGCCTTCCAATTGCCGGTTGAACGCTCTACCATTATGCTACGGACCTCACTCAATCACAAATCGAAATTCTCCCACATAGGGCAGAAACCAATGCCCTGAGAGGGCACCTCGCAAATCGTGAATATGCGCATATAACTGCAATGACCGCGCAGTATATAAATGAATAGAAACGACATAAGTGTTAAGGAACGTTTCTGCAATTCTGCAATTGGAAGGCCCTGGGTTCGATTCCCGGGCGGTTCGCCTCATTTTTCATTATTCGTTATCTCTCCTCCTCGTGTGCAGAAACGTTCCTTAACACTTATGTCGTTTCTATTCATTTATATACTGCGCGGTCATTGCAGTTATATGCGCATATTCACGATTTGCGAGGGTGCCCTCTCAGGGCATTGGTTTCTGCCCTATGTGGAGAATTTCGATCTGTGATTGAGTGAGGTCCGTAGCATAATGGTAGAGCGTTCAACCGGCAATTGGAAGGCCCTGGGTTCGATTCCCGGGCGGTTCGCCTCATTTTTCATTATTCGTTATCTCTCCTCCTCGTGTGCAGAAACGTTCCTTAACACTTATGTCGTTTCTATTCATTTATATACTGCGCGGTCATTGCAGTTATATGCGCATATTCACGATTTGCGAGGGTGCCCTCTCAGGGCATTGGTTTCTGCCCTATGTGGGAGAATTTCGATTTGTGATTGAGTGAGGTCCGTAGCATAATGGTAGAGCGTTCAACCGGCAATTGGAAGGCCCTGGGTTCGATTCCCGGGCGGTTCGCCTCATTTTTCATTATTCGTTATCTCTCCTCCTCGTGTGCAGAAACGTTCCTTAACACTTATGTCGTTTCTATTCATATATATATATGTATATATGAAAATTATTTCACAAAAGTAACACGTGAAAAATATTTATGATGAATAAAACCACGAAGGAAAGGAAACACAGAATGGTGCTCAAGCGCTTTCGTCTAATGACATCCTCAGGAACACTGAGGATGTCATTAGACGAAAGCGCTTGAGCACCATTCTGTGTTTCCTTTCCTTCGTGGTTTTATTCATCATATATATATATATATATATATATATATATATATATATATATATATATATATATATATATATATATATATATTAAAAGTATTTCCTATGATTCCTGACTTTTGAAACACCCTATATTTCAAAAGCAATTTTCCTTATTTTAATTATGCAGAAAAATTAATCTTGTCTATAAAGGAGGCATCAAAACTAATTCCTTTCAATTTTACTATATTTCATAAATTTTTATTTGGGAACCAATTTGGCAAATAGGAATTTTAATATCTTGCTTTTTATAATAAGGTAAAAAAGGTCTGGCCTTTATAAATATGGAAAGTAGCTTAAACATTCATTCTACGGAAGCATTTATGAAAAGCTTTCGAAAGTTATAAAGTTTTATAGAAAACAGATAAAATTCAATATAATTAAAGTTGTAAAAATTACATCTTATTCAGTTCACTCAATATTGATTTTCCATAAGAATTCACAGGATTATTACTTCAATGTATATTTTAAATTCCAGAAATAGTTGACATATTGGGCTGTCTTTCATATATAAATTTAAGTATGTGGAAGTAAATATTTTCATTTTCTGTGGTTGTTTTCGCGTTTTTGTTTTTTACATTATAATTACGCTCCCTAAAAGATATTGGAACGAAAATTGTTTTAAAGATTTTAAATATCCCCACAACGTTAAGTTAAAAACAACTTCCTTTGTTTGTACAACGATTCGCTGCTAATTATCTTTTACACTGTAATTCCTCGAGCCATAGTCATTAATTTGGATGTTTACCAACTTATTTCATTCCAATTAAAATTATATTTACTGACATAAATCCTTATTTTAATAAATAATACAGTTCAATCCACAAACGGGGTTGCGTATAACCAATAACCTCCGCTCTTGTTGATATCGTATCTTTCATAGTTATGTTTGCAGACAGAAAACAAAGACTTCTCGCAACCTTCTGCACATAGTAATATTTCTTTCTAATGTTTCAAATCACTCCTAAAAGAAATTTTCAAGACCATTTCTTCTATCTAAGGAAGCTATGTATCATTAAAAGAATTTATTCTATCATCTGACAAGAAGTTTTCATACGCAAAAGAAGGAAACCTTCCCCCAGAATGCAACCTCAAAAAGAAGTTATAAATTCTGAATTTAGAAGGGGTTTTTTTCAGTGTGAGGTTTGTTTTATACAAGGAAAAATTATTTTTATAGAAAAGCAGCTGTAATTTGGTACATTTGATTTTGCCTCCCTTCTACCTCTATGGGCGAAGGATGGGGTTGGGGGGCTTGGCGTTTTTGCGGCATTCGCCCTTGGCCCCTCCTTCCTGCATAAAAAATTAAACATTTACTCACCCGTTTACTGTCTAAAATGTTGGTGAGTGCAGTGCATATTCTCCTATGTCCAGTTCGAGGCAAATCCACAATGCAGAAATCCTTCTTAGGAGACAATCAAGAACAAATGAGACTTAGGTACAATTAGGTAGATTTAGGTAGAAAGGGGGTCAAATTTTCTGGTATTTAGCGGTCAACTATAAAATTGAAAGGTCCCACTCCATCTTTTGTCAGTGACACCTTTATTTTTCATCTGAAATCCGCTGTCAGCAGCACAAACTCATAGTTTTATCAATTTGTGAAGGATTAAAACCTGTACACAAAAGTACAGGGTGCATCACAAGCTACTCCCTGGATTTAAAAGCTTATAACTTGAATTGAGGAAATTATTTTTTGGTGCATTCTGTAAGAAATACTCCCACCATAGTGAGTCCCCAGTGGAGTTCCGGTTCAAAGAAACGACTCGACCGTACAGGAACCCATTTTTATCCTTCACTGACTCCCCTTCAGCTTAGCTACAAGCTTGCACCACCATTGAATTTGTCCTTTGCAGAAGAATTTTGCATCGGTGCCAGTGTCCAGGCTCCCTCCATGGCAGTGGTTCTCCATCGTCGGTCCGCGAGCCAATTGCTAAATTTTAAAAATTATGATGTTGAAATTTTCATGACGGAAAGATTTTGCTGAAAAAAAAATAATAAAAAAGAATGTTTTTAATGTATAAATTTTGTTAGTATTATATTGAATTTAAACTCTATATATATATATATATTTGCAGTTGAAATGTGTATATATATATATATACAAGAGTTACACTCGCTGCACTTGTCTACATCTTTTCCCCAAAGTTTAACAGGTCCTCAAAATGAAAAAGGTTGGGAACCTCTACTCAAGGAAACATGCTGGAGACCATTCTCAATGTATAGGCCAGTATCAATGAAGCACTTCACCGTTCGTACGAAAGATTTATAGAGGCTGGACCGAATCCCAATTCGCAACTTTAAGGACTGATTCTATTATACTTATTTCGTGGACATAAATGAGGATGATAGAAACTCATCAATTTATACATTAACATTTCAGACAATAATGCTTCCTAATTTTTCTATGTTCTAAAATAAAAAATGACTCATTCCAAAAATATTTATGTAGCCCCTACGTAGATTCTAAATACAAGACACTATGATCACAGATTTTGAATATTGCATTCTGGGGAACCTAAGAACATTTTGTCGACGAAAAATTTCTCGACACACTAACAACAACTTGATCTAACCTAACCTGATCTAACCTAACCTAACCTGACCTAACTCAATCTAGCCCTAAAAAAAAAACCTTATCGATTGAATGAATTAGTGACTGTCGCGCGTCTGATGGGTTATGAATATGGAACACGTGAGATCTTTGTTAAAATAAGAGTTTTAAATACAGTCACAATAATTAATCATAGAAATAAACATAACTAAAAAATAATAGAGGTTTCAAAAAATAATTTAGAAGCGCGCGTGTCTTCAGAGGATTATTCCAAATGTAGGCCTACTCTATAATTCACTTTATAATTCACTTTAACATTTGAATATCATTAATAAAGTAGATAATATTTACTTTGGTAACTGAAAGAATTATAAGTATTTATCTACATTTCAATATCGAGTCAAACCTTTTTATGTGAATAATTTATAAAATTCCAGACATTTTTTGGCTTCCCCAAATGATATGTGTACATATAATTTCATACATAGATACACATGATGACAAATTATAACTTCATAAAATATTCTTCTTCAGTCTATTTGATTATCGTTTCGCATATTTCCGCTTATATATATATATATATATATATATATATATATATATATATATATATATATATATATATATATATATATATATAGTGACTACTGAAGTGGCAGAAACGTTTGCAAACACCTTAGCAATATTCTATCAACACAATTAGCGATATTCCATCAACAACAAACACGACCAAGATGACGTCACAGAGCGGGAATATTTTCAAGACAGCACACATCGACTTCGTTACAAGGACTTCAGGACGTGGCTTGAGCTCTCCCTCCGAAAACATTGAGTGACACGCAAATTATCGCAATGTAAACACTATTCGTGCGGGCCCCATTGGCCCGGTGTCATTCACCTAACTTTATATAAATGCTAATCATTACCTCGCGCGTTATAAATGTCAAGCCATTATTATAATTTGAAAGCATTATTTCAAGTGTACACATTATTGCAACTGTAAACGACATGTTTCTGTCTCATTCATAAATCACTTATTTTGTGTAATAAAGGAAGAAAACTCATTCTATCAATCAACCTAATTAATAACTTAATTAATAACATTCTTTGATCTAAAAGATCTGGTGACCTCGGCCAAAGCATTTAACTATTAATAACAATCACTTATAACATTATCAATTAACCGTAATTATCATCATTCCTTATAGTACCGATTTACGCATCAATATGGCCACCATCAAACTGATTACATAATTGGCCATTAAATTCATAACTATAAATTGGTATATATATATATATATATATATATATATATACTGTATATACTCGTATATACGATATATAATGTTCTGTCCAAAGAACTGAGGAACCTCCAGCACACCAACCTCAATAATTTCAAGAACCAGATGGACAGGTTCCTGTACAAAGTCCCTGACCAGCCATGCGTGGCTAGCTACGAGGGCAGGAGGAAATTAGAAAGCAATTCCCTCCTTCACCAAATCACGCAAATGAGATGGGATGCTGCAGAGAGATCAACCATAGGTCGATCCTGAACCGTCGTTCAAATCCTCATAAAAGGGAAATGATAAAATCATATATATATATATATATATATATATATATATATATATATATAATTTAGGGTGGTCCATAAAATTGAAGTTTTGATTTTTTGTTATTGCCGGGCGGTAACTTGTGAGGATGAATGAGAAAACACCTCTGGCCAATTTTTTCCCAAATCAATCACTTTTTAGGGGCAGCACACAGTACTTCATTTTTGCACTTTTGCACTACCTAGTAGATTTACTTGTATATTATGTTCTAGTTCCAGTAATACATCTTTTCCTTGACAGATTATTGGTGTAGTGTTCATTGGTTGTGTTTAGTGGTTGGATATATGATGACTCAAGTTCGAAGCTCTTGCTTTTATCTCCTTGAAGGAGATAAAGTGAAGGACAAGCTTCTTGGAAGCAAATTACCATCACGTGGAGAAGTATTGTCATGCTTCCTTCATCACCACACTAATCTCAAGGAGTTGAAGGAAAGTGCTCAAGTAGTGTGGGGTCAACTTGAAATATTTTGGAACAAAGCTCAAATCCCGACAAGGGAAAAGTACAAAGGAATCCAAAAGATCTTGGACCTTCACCAAGATTGGATCAAAATAAAAAAAGGACGAATGAGGAACCAGAAGCAGGTGAGTTGGATGATCAATGATAAATAAAATAGTTTCTCGAGAGTATGACATATTATACTGTACAATAGTCAATACATTTATCATATATATATTATATATATTTATTATTTATATTTAGGTGTACAACGAAGAGGGATTCAAGGAGACACTTCGGAACCTATTTGATATGGCACATGCTGATGCCTTGTCTCTAATCAAAAACCCAGAAGACAAGGCCTTCTTGCTGGCCCAGCGAGAGCCTGGAAGACGGGGATGCATGGTGGGAGTAGACAGAAAAACAGCAGAAAAAGAAAAACAAGCTGCCCACAGGAAGATGGAGGAGGAGATGCGAAAGAGAAAGGTGAGATTGTTCTTCAAATTCCTACTTTCATTTGATTGCAATGATTAGGTTGTTCGTTAACACTAATTGTCCATTTTCTTTGATTGTATTGCAGGCAGTCAATGAAGGTGCATCAACATCGGGTACAGCAGTATTGGTGTCCTCAACAGAATCCTCAGTCACTGACGAGTCATCCTCCACCGAAGATGAATGGTCAAAAGGTGGAAAGCGACCTCCAAAACAGGTGAAAAGAGTCAAGAATGTGATAACATCAAATCTAGCTGCTGCCCTAGATCGGACACACACTACGGACAGGATGGCAACCTACATAATAGCAGAGACTGCATTGAGCCTTGGCCACAGCCCAATGAATTTTAACATCACCCGGACCTCCATCAAACGGCAGAGAGAACGACATCGGATCATGATCTGCAGTAGCCTAAAAGCTTCCTTTCAGTCCAGTCCTGCAATCATCCACTGGATGGAAAACTTATTCCAGACCTCCTCAACACCAGAGACCATGCGCATGTGGATCGGCTGCCTGTGCTCATTTCCTCCTTTTCGGGTCAATCTCAGCTCCTTGGAGTCCCCAAAATACCAACTGGATCAGAACACCAAGCCAGCGCAGTTTTTGAATTATTGACTGATTGGGGCCTCGAAGAATCTGTCGTGGGGATGTGTTTCGACACCACTGCCTCCAATGCTGGTCGTTTGAATGGAGCGTGTGTGTTGTTGGAGCAGAAGTTGAAGAAAGACCTTCTCCATTTTGCCTGCCATCATCACATCATGGAAGTGATGATCGGTGGAGTTTTCACTGCTTGTTATGGCCCAACGAGTGGGACCTGATGTTCCATTGTTCAGCAGGTTCAGAGCAAATGGACCTTCATCGACACAGGAACATACGGCACCGGATGGGATGATGAAGAGGTGCATCGACTCTTGGCCCCCATTAGAGATTGGATTCTCCGCTTTGCTGAGATGACTATCAGGAATTCCTCGATCTGTCCATCATTTTCTTGGGAGGGAGCATTGACAAACTACACCTTCAAGTGACCTGGCCCTATGCACCAAGCCAGATGGTTATCTAAGGTGATCTATTCATTGAAGATGTGGCTGTTCAGGGGACAAATCCCAGCCCTCACTCCACGAGAGCAAAAGTGTCTTAAGGATGTCAGTGTCTTCGCTGTTTCCATCTACCTGCAGGCATGGATGACGGCGCCAATAGCTGCTGCTGCTGCGCCTCGCAGCGACCTCAGTCTTCTGCAGAGTCTTCGGGAATACCATGACCCCAAAATTTCGGAAGTGGCATTAAAAAAACTCAGCGGTCATCTTTGGTATCTTTCGGAGGAGATGGTGGGCCTCGCGATTTTCGATCCTGAGGTGTCTGAAGAGACTAAAACAGCAATGGTGAAGGCGATGGAGGAAGTTGAAGGAAAGCCTGATTGCCAGAAGAGAAGGAAAGGTGTTGCTGAGGGGGCTTCAATCGAGTCACTAGCAACAGCAAACTCAAAAAGACTGCTGTTGTCTCTGGGGTCAGGTGTGGGATACCTGAGGAAGGAGGTGCGGGATTGGGGCAGTGATCCTGATTACCAAATAGCGAAGAAATCAGTGGCAAACCTCCCTGTCGTGAACGATCATGCAGAGAGGGGGGTTGCTCTCATTAATGAATACAACGGCTACCACACCAGGAATGAGGAACAACTGCAGTATCTCCTGCAAGTTGTTGCTAACTACAGGAAGCAGTTTCCTCAACCACTGAAGTCAGCCTGGCAACTGGGCGAGAAAACAAAGATCAAATGAGGTGCAGAGGGAATTGTTAGTCAATTCATTTCGGAATTGTTAGTTACCCTAATAGTCATGTACTGTCACCAAGATTAACTTTGCTGTGATTTTCAGATTATACCAAAACTTCAAGTGTCATGTGCTACCACTACAAATTAACTGATTCAAATAAAACTTTCCCAGAGGTGTTTTCTCATCCATCCTCATAAGTTACAACCCAGCAATAAAAACAAATCACAAAAAAAAATTCCACCCCTATAAGAGTGGACCACCCTAAATTATATATATATATATATACTGTGTGTGTGTGTGTGTATGTATATATATATATATATATATATATACATATACTGTGTGTGTGTGTGTGTATATATATATATATATATATAAATATATATATATATATATATATACCTTTTAATCGTGTAGATGTTCCATATGTCAGTCTCTCTTCACACGGAGGTCAAGCTGGTGATCCCACATTTAGACCTAGCCTGATGTGGGAGAGAGTTGCTGGCTTGAGCTATCCATCTCACATAGCCAGAAACACCCGGCTCATCTGGAACCGTCCTGAGCCAGGCGTCTAGACTTTTTGAGGACTACTTCTGTGATATCACTGGTGTTTCTTATTTCTTTGGGAAACTAGTTGAATAGTCTTGGCCCTCTGACAACCAAGCTATTTTCCTTTCAAGTTGAGGGTGTCCCTTGTCTGACTTTTAGTTTGGAAACACGTCACATTCTACCTTTCTTATTTTTCAGTGGTGGTTACCAGATTAGGCATCAGTTTTTCTATTATTTTCCAAGTTTATTATGGCTCTCTCTCTCTCTCTCTCTCTCTCTCTCTCTCTCTCTCTCTCTCTCTCTCTCTCTCTCTCTCTCTCTCTCTCTCTCTCTCTCTCTCTCTCTCTCCAGCAAATATAGATTTAATGTACGTATTCTTCCCCAATAATTGAGTTCTTTGCAGTCGTCGATCTTCGTTGTGAAATTTCTTTGAATTTCTTCGTTTGTTAAATTTACTTTTTTTATTTAGGAACGCCAAGACTGAAAGTATTCAAGTTTTGGTATGAGCAGCGTTTTCAGCAGGGGAATCATTATTTTCTCGTCCCTTCTTTTCAGGGCTTCAGGGTATTTGGGCTTCCATTTTTTTTAGCATTTCTAATTTTCCTGCTGATGTTTGTATCATCAACAAAGGATGTTACTGTACTGTTGTTGGTTATTTCGTTGTCTATGTCTGTTAGCATGATAATGAATAGGAATGGAGTTAATACTGTTTTTCGTACTGCGCTGCGTACTTCCAATTCTGATGATGATATACCTTGGATTTTTATAACTTGCTGACGTTCTCTGAGAAGGTTATGTGCTATTATACCATGATCACGCTTGTCGAATGCTTTAGCAAAATCCTTGGACGAGTATATTACATTGTAGTTTTCATTGTTTTCAAGTCATCGATGATAGTGTTATAAAGCTCTATTAGTTGTGATAGGCAATTAGGCATGATCTTCCTGATCGAAATCCACGCTGTTTCTCATTGGATCTTTCCTGTCTCCAAAAAGCCATAGATTTTCTCTTTGACTATTCTTTCAAATATTTTGGCAAGTTGGGATGTCATTGACACTGGTCTATAGTTCTTTGCTTGAGACCTATCCCCTCTTTTATATATAGGGACAATGTTCGCCCCTTTTCAGGATGCGCGGTCTTTCCCCTGTGTCCAGGGATCTTTTCCAATCAATTACAGGAGTGTAGCTATTTCATTCTTACAGTTTTTAATCATCAAGGCGTTCCACTTGTCACGACCTGCAGCTAAATGTGGTTTTATTTGTCTTATAGCTCAAGCTATATCTCCTCGGATAAAAACAAAATCAGTTATAAATTATGCTCTCCTTGTAATTTCTCATCAAAGAAGGTATTTCTATCAGGTACCACTTTGTTTTTTGCGGGGGTACTGAAAACTGATTCAAAGTGAGTTCTCAATGTTTTTTAAATCGTCAGTTAGTTCATTATTTTTTTTCCTTAAGGACCCGATAGTGGCGCGCGTTCTTGTTTTCCTTTTCGCAAAATTATAGAAGTACAGGGTGTGTGTGTGTGTGTGTGTGTGTGTGTATGTGAAGTAACGCAAGTGAAGAGACAAATCTGATTTGAACTGGTTGATTTGAATGTGATACGCTGTGCAACAGCCTGTATAGAGTTCGATAGTGAACATTACTTGTCCATGTATGGGGTGGCTCAACCTACACAGCCGTACTTGACCGGGTGGAATCAAAGGCTTTTCGTCTCATCAATTTCCCGCCTCTTACTGACTGTCTTCAATCCTTCTCTCTTTGCCGCAGTGTTGCCTCACTCTCGCTTTACCATCGCTATTATAACGGACACTGCTTTCCTGAATTCTCTAACTGCATGCCTTCTCCTTTAAGGAGAGCACGCAGTACCAGACTTTCTACACATTCTCATTCTTTTTCCGTTCAACTCACTAATGTAAGGGTTAATCGGTATTTTCATTCTTTCATCTACTCAACCGGTGAACTCTGGAACAACCGTCCTCAATTCACCTTTCACCGTCTATAGCCTCCAATCTTGCAAACGCAGTGTCCAGGCACCCCGAGAACTTTGGAGCTTGATTTTGGCTCTCCTTCTTCTTCTATGGGTGGGGGCGTTTTTGTGGGCATTCGCCCTTGGCCCCTGCTTCCTGCGTAAAAAATAAAAAAAAATAAAATTTCCATCGTCTTTTTCTTTCAAGGTTAATAGCATTTCTTCGGTTGTTTTATCTTCTAAGACTGTTTCCCATTCTATCTGAGCCAAGTGGGATCTGATTTCTTTCCAATTTATTGTCCTGGAATTTAGGTTAAAAATTTCAAACTTGCTCTTTTTTTTGGTGTGAATATTTTCTTCTAAAGTTGTCGTCATATTGGTTAGTATTTCCATAATTTGTGGTCTGAGATAATAGTTGGGGTTATTTTTATGTCGTCAATTATGTCATCATATTTAATTTTTTTACCAGATCCAGGCAGTTATTTTTTTTGTGTTATCTCTTGTTTCTTGTGTTAAAATAAATTAATTTGTAAGAGCCATCAGCATTTTTGTTTGTTCCTGATCTTCTCTTGTGCCCCCTTTGTCTTATATACAGGGTGTCCAGGAAGTCCCTGGCAATTCGACAAAGTATGCACCCAAACATAGAATTGCCAGGGACTTCCTGGACACCCATATTTCTCCCCACCCTTTTGTATTTTATAAGTGGGAAATTAAAATCTCCGCTGAGTATTATAATGGAGGATGGAGAGGTTAAGGGCTTTATTAGGTTTCTTTATCTCAGTAATGGTGTCAGAGAATTTTGCAGTTGGTGTGTTCAGGGGTCTGTATATAACTATTAGTATGTTTAGTTTTTCAGTTTTTACTACTAAAAGTTTCACGCAGCTGTTTGATTTATTTACTATTATTTCTGCCATATGGTTCTCATGCATATATATAGCACAGCCGCTTCTTCATCTTTCTCTTCTGTCGGCTCGTAGTATGTTATAGTTCTCGATTTGTATTTCTTTTTTACCTATGCAATACTCGCAGTTTTCACAGTTTTCAAGACTATTTTTGTTTTCAATTTTACTCTGCCCCTTATGTATTACAAATTCGTTATCCATCAGCTATCCCTATGGCCCTTTTACATGTTCTGGTAGCTTCTTGCCTGAAACGGCTCGGCTCGGAGGTTTTTAACTACTGTATATCGATTGCGTGTGTTGGATGAAGTTTAGTGGCCATATTGTAATAGGGATGTCAAAAAAATTATTTTCGTGGTTTTTACTCGTAGTTTTCTTTGGATTATTTCTAGAGACCTTTCTAGGGTTTATTGGCAGATGATGATATCACTGTCTTCCGTACTTGCATCGTCCATATTTTGTATAATTATTGCGTATGGTCATGTGTAGAACTTGCAGTCATCACCGAGTTTACAGTGACCATTCTTACAGTAGAAATTACACAAAGTCGGGTGCGCATATACGGTATATACATACATATAATTAAAGAAACGAGCTTGAAAAAATAAGTTACGCTACACAATTATGCTAATTATAACAAATGTTTAAACGAGAAAATTATTTATTTAAAGCATGGCTACACATTTCTGCCAAATCATAAATAACTTTAAATATGTACTAATATTGATAAATTGGAGTGAGCAAACAAGTTTCCAAATAACAAAATCTCTAATCAACGGGGCTTCAGACATGAAAGAAAAGCTAAAATATGGCATCATTACCTGAATAAATATCAGCATTATCGCGCAACAAAGAACAGCACAAGACTTTAAAGGGAATAATAAGTTTACATTGATTAAATTTTAAACCTTACTGACCTCTCCTTTCGCGAAAGGTCATCATTATTCGGGGACATCGTTATTATTAATAAAGGTAAAAAACTTACGAATTAATTGGCGCGTAATTTTAATATTTTTTTAAATCCATTTTAGCTCACCGTCCCAATTTACGACATAAGTTGTCGCCTCATTTGGTGTTCAGAAGGGAAGAATTCATTGTGTTTATCATGTTACGCGTGTTATTCCGAAGGGAATTTCGAATACGAGGGTACCTTTACGCGATTTTTAATTAATTTGTTTCCATTTCTATTCGTTAATTACGTTTAGGAGCGTCTGTTATAGTAATTTCATGTTACAGCTTCGATTAACAAAGGCGAAGTGTATAAGGTCTTCTCTACGCGTTCCCAGATAATAGGATTTCAAGCAATTTACTCTCGCTCTACATCGGAATGATCTTTAAAAACATATTTTTGCTCAGGCTTCGTAACAGTTAGGTTGAAATGTATGGCCGTCTCGCTGCTACGGTTTAATTTCACGTTTTATCTCCCATATATATATATATATATATAAGAGAGAGAGAGAGAGAGAGAGAGAGAGAGAGAGAGAGAGAGAGAATAGAAGTGTATAATAAAATCCGCATGTGACAAATATGAGTTTGAGCTAAATAATTGAATGTATGGTAGTAGTCACATTGTGTCGTCGCTCGAGGTTTTGTGTTGTTGTTCTTTGCACGATGTCATGCCTTTTGTTCAGTTATGTTTCACAGTTTTGCAATTTACATTCATGTATTTCTCTGCAATTCGTATTTCCTACATGCGGACTGCCACAGAGCCACACACAATTAAATATATATATGGTTCTCGTGTTCATGAGACTTGAGACACTTTTTTATGCAGGAAGGAGTGGCCAAGGGCGAACGCCCGCGAAAACCCTCCCCCCCTTTAGGAAGGAAAAGAAGAGAGCCAAAATCAAGATCCAAAGTTTTCGAGATGCCTGGAGACTACGTTTGAAAGATTGGAGTCATGGACAGGGGGAAAGATGGACTGAGGAAGGTTGTTCAAAAATTGGCCGGTTGAGTATATGAAAGATTGAGAATACCGATTAACCGTTGCGGTAGAGAGTTCGATAGAAAAGGGATGAGACTGCATATATATATATATATATATATATATATATATATATATATATATATATATATATATATATATTGTGAATCAACGTAATAAACACGTTTTCCATAACTGAGTAAAGATAAACACTTTAGTAGAGAACATTTTATAAATATTTACAGTACGAGTTTCAGTACCTCACGTATCATCTTTCAGTTGTACAGTGAAAGAGATAAAGACAAGTGAAGTCCTTAAATACTGGAGGGTTAGGGCTCAGGTGATTGGGGCATGGTTTGCTATCACTCTTCTTATCGCCGGATTAAATTTATAGTTTCCTTTGGATAAATTGAAATTTGGAAGAGTTTCAAATAAAGCAGACTCAACTATTAATCTCCTGATGTAATTATTTCAATTAAAACTATTTTCATTTTCTTCCAATTAATTGTGTGATTATGTTAGATGTAATTTTTAAACACGCTCAACATAACAATCACTCAATTAAGTAGAATGAAAGTGAAATAGTTTTTTATTCAAATAATTACATTAAAAGATCAACAGTTGAGTCTCTTTCAATTGAAACTCTTCCAAACTCCAACTTATCAAAAGGAAACAGCAGATTTAATCTGGATATTAGGAAAGTGATAACAACTTAACAAGCCACGCCGCAATCACCCGAGCCCAACCCCTCCACTATTTAAGGACTTCACTCCTCTTTAGTTCTTTTATTATACAGCTGAAAGATTATACGTGAAGTATCAAAATTCGTACTGTGAATATTAAAGTGTTCTCTAATATAATGCTTCACTTTTATGCAACACACACACACACACACACATACACACACACACACACACATATATATATATATATATATATATATATATATATATATATATATATATATATATATATATATATATATAAATTTTATGGCATGCCACTGTATTTAATCATTAAAAGTAAAGTAAAACAGTTTATAGCGTTTGTATATCTCCTTATCATTAATCCCACGGACGAGGAATCCCTTCCGATGAAGAGGAAGTCCCCTCAGGATAAGCTTTCCAACATCCTTTCCAGGGTAGGAAACAGTCCTGAGAAATCCAAGTCAAAATTCCCCTCCGAGAAAATTCGCTCTGAACAAAATTACTTTAAACATTTTTATCTTTAAAATAATAACAATAATTTATTTTTAATTTACTTCTTCATTCTTGTATTTATACGATACCTTTCAAAGGTTCATTGCGATGACTCCTCATTTCACGAAGGTCAAGCTTGTCGTCCCTCCTCTCGAGTTGGCCTGGTGAAGTAGCGAGTTGGTTTCTTGTACTCTCCACCTCACATAGCCAGGTACGGCCGACTCATCGGGGACTATTCTGAGCCAGGCGTCTAATTTTCTTTTGAAGATATCCACTGCAAGACCACTTGTGTTCCTTAGTTCTTTGGGCAGCTGATTAAACAGTTTTGGTCCTCTCACAACAAAACTATTTTCTTTCAGGATGTGTGTGTATATATATATATATATATATATGAAAATTATTTCACGAAAGTAACTCGTGAATAATATTTATGATGAAAATAACCACGAAGGAAAAAGGAAACACAGAATGATGCTCAAGCGCTTTCGTCTAATGAGGATGTCATTAGACGAAAGCGCTTGAGCACCATTCTGTGTTTCCTTTTTCGGATCACCTGAAGATCAGGGCCCCCATGTATTTTTGTTTTTTGCTTTACAGTACCAAATATAATAATAAATTAAATTGAATGTCCGGTTAGGTCAACTGTACGCCCTTGACGATTGGTTAGGTTAAGTCGTGATATTTTCGTTAGTTTTAACGAAGATATCATTTGGTAATTGAGGCTCGGGGTCCTAATCTTCAGGTGATTCTCTTTTTCCTTCGTGGTTATTTTCATTATATATATATATATATATATATATAATAATAATAATAATAATAATAACATAATAATGTATATAAAAGAAGTGAGATTATTTATTTTTTAAATTGGGTAAAACAGACATAAATAGAATAAAGTACATATGCATTGATTGTTGATAGAGAATAGTGTATGTGATAAGCAGGAACACGGGTTTATAGATGTAAATTATATACATTAAAATATACAAACATACATTTATAAATTAGTTTATGTATATAGTATCGAATACGTTGAATGTGACGTAGGAATTAGTAACTTGATACACATAAAAAAAGGTGGGTAAGAAAGTGGGAATGGAAACACGTTGAAAAAACAGAAATATTCTGCTTTGTGTGATTTGATGAGTTTAGCGTTCAGCTTTTTATGAAAACTTTTTACAGTGTTAGAGTCTCTGGTATCTCGCTCGAGGCTGTTCCAGAGGTTGGGCCCAGTGGAGCGGAAAGAACTATTTAGTTTGGCGAACTAGCTGGAGCATAATTTGGTTTTCTGATTTATGCGTATGATTGTCTCGTGTTGAAACGCCGTTGAGTATAAAATGATAATATCCAGTTACGCGACGTGGTTTTTTTTCGGTTGGAGGGGTTGAATATGTGGCTCAAAAGTAGTTTTATTTAAAATATAAACCTAAAAGTGATCAAACAATGCAAACCCCCTTCTTTTATTATATCTTAGAATCATATTAACTCTTAACTTTCAATGTTAACAGTAATTTATTATAACTAATTTTTAATAGACATCATCAACACATCTAAAATTATAGTGAAAAGTGATTTCATTAAATACGCTTCTCGTCAACTTTTCATTAGGGTCAACCAAGGTATTAACTGTCGCACCTTGTTACCTTTGAACAAAAAAACCCATTCTGCTATCCCTGATCACTGCGAAACTCACGATCATGCGTTGACCTTGGGAAGGTTCTCAATTGTTAAATTAGCAGAGAATGTGTCAGACTTAAGAATTTTTTAGTTTCTGTGCATTTATAAGATGAAGCCTTCTCTTAATGAATATAATTCGGCATATAAACTGATTATTATTATTATTATTATTATTATTATTATCAATCTTTTGGGCTTTCAGGCCCGAAATGCTAAAGGTATACCTATTAAACTGTATGTAATATGTATTTGTAAGTCTAAATTCTGCACTGAAGTGCATACGTATATTATGACTTCATACCCATGTGATGTATTCGTGCATACTGTAAGTTCTACGAGTTACTGATTGGAAGAGTTCCGAAACGTTCGTGCTACAATCTTGAGAAATAAATATCATTATTCATTTTTATCTGTTAAAGATTTTCCTTTAATCCTTATTTTATTATAATATATGGTAAGACATTTATATACAATATCTCTGGATGCATCGCAATTCAAACATTTTCAAGGATTCAGTAGTGGAGGTCAACTCTTGCATGCAGCTATATATATATATATATATATATTGTTCGGAAGCAAAAAAAATATTTGTTTAGTGCATGCCCAGATTTGAGTTGTTTTCAATACATTTTTTAACCATACGTTTTTTAAATCATTTTTGGGTTACATTTTAGGGGAATAGAATTTTTACATTAGTTCAAAACCTGAAACCTTAAAAGCAGCTTCAGTCGGGCATTTTCTAGTTCATAAATAAATGTTTTTGTTTCGATAGAAATCGTTTATGTAAAGGAGAAAGAGAATTGGTACCAGGATACTCCCTCGGGGCACTCCGTGGGATATGGATCTCATCTCTTAAGTGCGGGAATCATGTGTTATATACTGGGTCCTATTACTTAAGTATGAGTGTATCTATCTTAAGGGAAAGCCTCTAAAGCCATAACGTTCGAGTTTTTGTAAGAATGTGTCGTGAGGCAGTGTCAGAGGCTCTAGCAGGCTAGCTCGATCGAGTAGTACGATTATTGATTTTTTTTCAGATTACTCTTAAGTTCTTCTACAGTAATTTAGCAGTAATCGCGTCATTGATAGTGTGTTTCTGTATGAAGCCGAATTGTTGCGTATCTTTTTTTATTTAATTTATTTTTACTTGATTATATATTACTTTCTCATATAATTTACTGATGGTTGACAGAGTGGAGATAGGTCTGTAATTTGAGGGAGAAGGTTCATTTCCCGACTTAAAAATAGGGCAGACTTGCCATTCTGAGGCAATCTGGGAAGATACCACTTTGGATGGAGAGATTAATGAGCTCTGCGAGGTGGGGCGCAATCAAAATCGAGCATGCCATATATATATATATATATATATACATATATATATATATATATATATATATACAGAGAGAGAGAGAGAGAGAGAGAGAGAGAGAGCCACCGTAGCTCAAAGTAATTCGATTAAATCCTTTAAAAAAGAAACGATGCTTACCTTGCCTTAAACCCTCAGTTGGAAGCATTTGTTAGTGCGTACAAGTATCGTTGAATTTTCACTTGGATTCCCTCCTCTTTACTTTAAAATTTTCACTTTAGCTTTAAATTTTTTTCCTTCCTTTCAATCTCTTTTCTCTGTTTTGCTTCAAAACTTTCACTTGTCTTTAAATTTTCTTCCTTCTTTTAACCTTCCTTCTTAAACAGACAGCCTTGTAGGGACCAGCCGGTCTGTTGCTGTTTGCTGTTTGGTGTCCTTTGTATTCCTTTGTGTGTGTATATATATATATATATATATATATATATATATATGTCTTGTAACCTCGCAGCAGTTCCGTGCGTTGGTCTCTCTTCACACGAAGGTCAAGCTGGTGGCCCCATCCCTAGGCTTGGCTTGGTGGAAGAGCGAGTTGCTCTGTTACGCTCTCAATTGCACATATCCAGGTACACCCGGCTCATCTGGTACCGTCCTGAGCCAGGCATCTGGTCTTTTTTTGAAGATTTCAACTTTGACTCTTGTGACGTTCCTGAGGTTCTTTGGAAGCTGATTAAAAAGTATTGGTCTCCTGACAACCAAACTATTTTTCTTCAGTGTTGAGGGTGTCACTTGTCGGGCCTTTATAAAGTTTGGGAGCACTTCACATTCTACATTTCCTATTTTCCTTGTTGTTTGGATAGTAATTGGGTTTAGTTTGAAGCTTGGTACCAGTTTTTCGATCATTTTCCATATATAAATTATGGTGTACCTCTCTCCCTTCTTCTTTCCAGGAAATACAGATTTAATTTACGTAGTCTTTCCCAGTCGTTAAGATCTTTGTAGCTATCAATCTTGGCTGTGAAATTTCTTTGAATTTCTTCTAGTTCATTAATTTCTTCCTTTTTATATGGGGACGTCAAGAGTGAACAGTATTTATTCAAGTTTTGGTATGATCAGTGTTTTCAACAAGGGAATCATTACTTTCTTGTCCCTTCTTTTAAAGGTTCTTAGTACCTGTCCCGCGACTCTTTTTTGCTTTATTTATCGCCATCTGATTTTCTCTCTCAAATTTCGTATCGTCGGTCATTATAACCCATAAATCTTTTGCTTCTTGCTGCTCTGAATCTCCTGTCTATCTGGGTATAATATGTTGTCACTTTTAGTTCCTCATTTCTTCCATATATCAAGACCTGAAATTCCTCGGTGTTAAATTTTATGTTGTTGTCTTCTGACCATTTGTATATTCTGTTCGCGTGTAGGGCCTCCACCTATTTTGCATCACTGATTCTTTTTGCTGATCTTTGTGTTATCTGCAAAGGTTGTTACTATACTGTTGTTGGTTACTTCATTATCTTTGTCTGTTAGCATGATAATGAATAGGAGTCAGGCCAATATTGTTCCTTGTGGTACTGAGCTGCGTACTTCCGATTCTGATGATGATATACCTTGGATTTTTAAGACCTGCTGACGTTCTCTTGGGAAATTATATATATATATATATATATATATATATATATATATATATATATATATATATATATATATATATATATATATATATATATATATATACAGTGTATATATGGAATGAATTTTACAGTTAAATAAATAAATGATGCAAACCCACAGGAAAAAATGAAAAATTATTCCAAAGCCTTTCGTGTATTCAACAGCTCACCTCGTCACGGAATAAAGGGAAAAGGCAAGAAGTCAAAGTATGCATAGCATAAAAAAAATAGTTAGGAGGGATTATCGAAGAATTAACAAGTAGTGATTAAAGGTAAAAGGTAATTTAACAAGAAGTGGTCCATTTTATATGTTCGCGAACTGTTACTGAAATTATTTATGAAACAGATAATAACTGAAAGGAACATTTTGGAATGTGCAGTCATGTCTTTATTTTAACAAGAGCTTTAGAATTCTTCCAAATAATACTATGATTATGTATATACATATGGTTGAACAATGAATCAGAATTATTTGCCGTTCTACACGCACATTTATGCTGTTTTACTCTGACGTCTAAAGTTTTTCCAGTTTCACCTACATTATACGATGAGTCACATTGTGTACATCCATTCGAGTAGACACAGCCAGCAGCATTATCTGGGTTGTCCTTTATTAGGCGAGATTTAACAGTATTTCTATACTTAAAAACTACGTTAATGCCAATTGTTTTAAGTAAGGAGGAAGATGTTTACAATTTGCATGGTAAGGTAGGCTAAGGATAGTTTTATAATGAAATTCTTTTTCAATTCCCCTCTTATAATACTTTTCTTTAGTTTTACTTCAACAATTTTCTAGAAATGGAATAAACTAGCAGTTTAATATTAATGTTCATAATAATGCATAACTCACAATCTAAAAATTAAAAATTAACAACTGTTAATGTTCATATATATATACAGGGCGTCCCAAAAAAATGTATACACACTTTAACAGCTGATAGCTCAATTGATGTTTCTTTCTTTTCAAGTTAAACCCATTAGAATTAATAATGGCAGTCAGACTAAGCTTTGAACAAAGGAAATTCATTCTAAAATGCTACTGGAAGTGTGAAAACGCAGTTGAAGTGCAAAGACAGTTTAGGAGGGAGTTTCAAACAGATCCACCAACGCGACTTACCATCACTCGAATTAGAGATAAGTTTGAAGCCGATGGAACTGTTCAGAATGTCCACAAGAAGCGTTCCGGAAGACCACGGACATCGACAAGCCCCACAAAGCAAGAAAGAGTACTGGAAACGTATCACCAAAGTCCAAGAAAATCTGTGCGGCAAGCGAGTCGTGAGGTAGGAATTTCAGAATCGTCTGTCCAACGCATTTTGAAGCGCTGTCAATGGAAAAGTTACATTCCAAGATTAGTCCATGCTATTAATGAAGATGATGATCCGGACCGAAGAGTGGAGTATTGCGAGTGGTACTTGGCACGATGTGGATGTGGATTGGACGAAGGGGTTTCGTAGAATACCCTCCGCGTTCACCAGACCTCACACCACTAGACTTTTTTTTATGGGGATACTTAAAAGACAAAGTCTACGCTATAAAACCTGCAACAGTCGCTGAATTGAGAGCAGCCATTGAACGAGAATGCACACAAATACCAAACGAAATGTTTCGTGATGTTTGCGATTCCATTGCTTCGCGTTATCAGCAGTGCCTGGACCAGAACGGACGTCAGTTTGAAAACAGGCGTTGACAAAACAATTAAATAATGTCTGTAGATTCTATTACATTTTGAAAATGAAATGTATTTTAATAAACACTGCCTTTATAATTATTTAAAGTGTGTATACATTTTTTTGGGACGCCCTGTAATATACAGTATATATATGAAAATTATTTCACGAAAGTAACACGTGAAAAATATTTATGATGAATAAAACCACGAAGGAAAGGAAACACAGAATGGTGCTCAAGCGCTTTCGTCTAATGACATCCTCAGGAGTGTTCCTGAGGATGTCAGACGAAAGCGCTTGAGCACCATTCTGTGTTTCCTTTCCTTCGTGGTTTTATTCATCATATATATACAGGGTGTCCGAGAATTATCTGTACAATTTTTGGCTGTTATTAAAAGTCAACCATGAAGTGTAGAAATTCCAGTGTTGTCCCATTTTACAGAGAATCTCATTAAATTTTTTCTGGATACCAAGTTTTGACAAGTTTTTAGAAATTCCAGTGTGTCCGAAAATTATCTGTACAATTTCATCTTTTAATAAATTCTTGATAACACACGTAAAATTCTTAAACAAGATTATTTAGAATCTGTATTTTCAAAAGTTTCTTTTATAAAGTAACGTTGTTACAAACATTCGATAGTGCACCATTAGTGATTCGCAAAACATCCAATCGATACTCCAAATTTGCCATGTACGCTGCAGCATATCCACATCAATTCGCTCAATAGCAGCTGTGATTCTTGCTTTTAAATCATCAATGTCTGTCACCCGCGTACATTTCTAAAAACTTGTCAAAACGTGGTATCAGAAAAAAACTTAATGAGATTCTCTGAAATGGGACAACACTGGAATTTCTACACTTCATGGTTGACTTTTAATAACAGCCAAAAAACTGTACAGATAATTCTCGGACACCCGGTATATATATATATATATACTGTTAAGGGTTGTATTTAACGCACATTTTTTAATATTTTAGCTGTTTTACGGCCGCCACTATACCGAATGTTGATGTAGATGAAAGAAAGACTGGTAAGAGAGGTCCCAGGTATGTATTGAAAGACTTTGATGTGAGTGAGATATCAGAAGCAAGATTAACTGCCTCTTTGGTGGAAATTTTTTTAAAAAGGTATTAATTTAATAAATAATATAATTTCTGATGTCTGTAATTGTTTCTTTATTGATCATTTGTTTCTCGGGTATTAATTAAATGAGTTTGATGTCCTTTCCAGTAATCGCTTTGTTTAGTGAGAGTCCAGTAATTGTTGGAGGTCAAACTTATATTCTTAGAATTTACATTTGTAGTGATTGGTTTATTTCCATATTTTTGCGTTAAGTCTGTCTCTAATGAATGTTTGCTTCATTTTTTTACATCTCTTTTAAGTTTATATTTTTGTTTGATAAATGCCTTTAAAGCAGACGTCAGACAAGGGTTGTTTATTCTAACAATACCTCTGTTCTCGTTAACAATGAGACAATCTATACTATTAAAACTGTAAAGACGCGCGTTCGTGTGTGCAAACAAGTATTAATAGTTGAAATACTAACTTTGGAGCTTTCTACCAATAGTCTCTGGTACAACATGCCTGTCATGGACGGGCACATCAGCTAATATTCATTAAAACTATCCCAGAGGATTTCCTGAAACCTTTCAAATTTTGTGTATATAAAGGAATACAAAGGGAATACAAAGGACACCAAACAGCAACAGACCAGCTGGTCCCTACGAGGCTATATATATATATATTTTTGGATCACTTTAACATATTGCTTCCCAAAGCATTCGGGAAGCAATATGTTAAAGTGATCCCTCCTGGGAAGCAATATGTTAAAGTGATTAACACTGGGAAGCAATATGTTAAAAAGAGAAAGGTTGGTTGGTTAGAAAGAGGTGGTAAATCTAGGCTAACTAACGAAATATCACGACCTAACTTAAAAATCGTCAAGGGCGTACAGTTGACCTAATGATTGGTTAGGTTAGTCGTGATATTTTCGTTAGTTAGCCTTATAAGGCTAACTAAAGAAGCTGGGGGCCCTGATCTTCAGGTGATCCAAATATTTACATTCACAAAAAATGGCAAAGCATAATAATTAAGTTGTCCATAATTTACATTTCTCGACTAGCTAATCTCTAAATATTATAAACTATTGAAATGTAACTGTCTGTAATTGGTTGTGTAATGTCTATTTTTGGGAAGCAATATGTTAAAGTGATTAACACTGGTAAGCAATATGTTGAAGTGATATACACTGGGAAACAATATGTTAAAGAGAGGTTCCTGGGAAGCAATATGTTAAAGTGATCCATATTTTTTTTCTTTTTTTTTTTGCCAGTACAACAAATTTTAGAAGTATAATTTTGTTTTAACGTTATACAGTGTATATATAGGTGGTATGATTAGTACTTCTGTATTATTATGAAACATAATGATTAGTCACGGCTACTAGTCTTATATAACCTAGCCGACTCGGCCTCATACTGACTTAACCAGTTCATCTCTCACTGATCACATAAACGATACAGAGATTACTCATCATCTCCAAATTACATCACAATCATAATAAAAATTAACACTTTACAGCAAACAAATATTTATGGTGAGTACGAACTACTTAATTGTATATTATAGTGTAATAAAACAATACTATGTATGGTGGCGCGCGAGGTGGGAGGCCAGTCAGTGGTGGCGGGTAAGCAGCGGCTGCACCACCCACCTACCAGGTTGTAGTAGGCTGGTGGAAGGTCATGCTGCGGATGTAAACACCGCGCATCACCGTTAACTCGATGTCATGATCACGGATAAGTGCACAATGGTCATAATTAGTAAACCACAGTTAACTCGATTCAAGGTTGAGTGAATCACGGATAACCGCGTGAGTACTGGACTGGTTTCCAATTTAATTTGGGCGGCGTTGGAGATCTTAAATCTATGAAATTGCTGCGTCTCTATCTTTCATTCACGGAAGCAGAACAAGATATATATATATATATATATATATATTGGATACA
Source organism: Bathynomus jamesi (assembly GCA_023014485.1). Taxonomy (NCBI): domain Eukaryota; kingdom Metazoa; phylum Arthropoda; class Malacostraca; order Isopoda; family Cirolanidae; genus Bathynomus; species Bathynomus jamesi. Next base: position 140,071 of record JAJOZX010001428.1, on the reverse strand, counting down.
ACGGGTCGCGTTTTTACCGGTAATCGGGTACCCGATCGGGTATTGAAGACGTTCCAAAATTTGTTGGTTTA
>JAJOZX010001428.1:122500-137500 GCA_023014485.1 Bathynomus jamesi | reverse complement strand
GCGAAGGATTCAACCAGCTCTTAAGGAACATTGATTTAATTGCAGAAACATCAGTTCTATTAAAAGTTTTCCAATCAGCTAATAAGCTACGTAATGTATTTACAGCAAAATATTCAATTAAGATCCAAATAAAAAGTTAGAGAAATATTTTGTTTTATTATTATTATTAGTAGTAGCAGTAATATTAGTAGTAATAATAATAATAATAATAATAATAATAATAACTTTTATTATTAACCTTAATGCAAAAATAATAAACGTTTTACCATGAACAGCAATTTACATTCAAGTATTCGACCTCTTTCCTTCTATGAACTTCAATCGAATTACACTTCCTGAGATCAAACACGCGACTTCACCAACTGTTGTACTTAAAATAAAGTTTGGAGAGAAAACAGCGCAGAATAATTATTGTAACAATATTTTATTAGAAAATGGATTATATTGTTTTTCTTCACGTATAACTAAATTATTTCTTAAAAGCAATTATACTCTCTGTGTGATGAAATTTTATTTTCTGAGATTTGTAAACGCGTTTCTAAGTAGATTTTTGGCTAGGGTCGTATTAAAGTAATTAATTTAAGTTGTTAAACAGCGAAGATTTATCAATGAATCATTTCCTTTTCGAAGTTCATTCAGACTAAAAAAAAAGGAAGAATTAATTGTATGAGAAATATTGAGCGAGATAGATAGATAGATAGACTGATTGAGTGAGAGACAAAGACAGAGAGGAGAGAGGCTGATGAAGGTTCAACTGATTATTTCTGAAACAACCTTTTAACGCAAAGGGTCCACGTTATTGAGTTTATTCTGGTTAATGCCAAACGATTTTACGCAGTGTTAAATAAGGGTTGAGGTTTAAGGTGGTTTTGATACGCTTTTTTTTTTTTTACATAACATATACTGTATTTGGAGTCGGCTCTTTCCAGTGCATTAATATCGTATCACTGAAACCAGAATTATCATCAGGATTATAAACTGTCAGTCATCGAGCACGCCTGATTATTTATTTGCCATCAAAATTATATATATATATGAAACAATGTACGTATTAAAGTATACATGCTACAACTAATGCAAAAGAGCATATATACAAAACTGCCATTATATCTTAACGTCGTATGTCCGAGTGAGTAACGTGGTGCTCACAAAACTCGAATTTCTACTGACAGCGGTTGGAACCCCACCGAGGTAAGATATATTTATTTCTACTGGATTACTCATAAAACTTAAATTGCTGTTAGTATGTTGTTCTGGATGAACATATAAAAATTAACTTACATGTAATTACACTAGGTTAATGAACATAAATTGAAAAAGAATTCAATGACAGTCTCCAGTAGATGGCACCACCCAATTTGAAAAACTTACTTTCATCAAGAAATAAGTTCCATGAAAATTATTTCATCAAACATCGACGTTTTATGAAAATATTGTCATCAAGTGAAGTCACTTGCTCGATGAAAGAATTTGCATCATTTTGATGAAAATTCTAGTCTCATTCTAGAGCAGGGGTTCCGAACTCGGGGTAAATTACCCCATTTGAATAATTTATCTTTTTTGATTGGGTAACTGAGCGCCGTTTTTGGAGGTATATTAGAGAGGAATGTGCTTACCATACTGTTTGTTCACTTTGTAATATAAAATTATAAACTGATAAAAGCTGGGGTAAACGAGGGTATGGAAAGTTTGCTTCTGGGTAACGAAAGTGAAAAGGCTGCGAACCACTGGTCAAGAGGATGAAATGTCATGAAATATCGCATTTCACGCTGAATTCTTGATTTTCAAGATTTCAACATTTTCTAGCTAGCTCAGATAGGTATAAACAAATATAAATTCGGATTCTGTTCATTAAATGTTAAAGACTGTAATGAATACTATTGTACATACTATAAGACTGTAATGAATACTATTGTACATACTATTAGACTGTAATGAATACTATTGTACATACTATAAGTATGTACAATGAAATAAACGAATAACTTAGTCAGCTGTTAATATGTATTTTACAGCTTTTCCGTGTGCGAGTGCATATAGAACTCAACTGGAATAAACTGAGCACCCAGGAAAATGATTGGACCTGCCAAGTTTTCAAGTAACATCTGTGTTTAGGCTAGAAACAGAAAGTATCATGTATTGAAAGAGTTAGTAGATGGCGACTGATACCTTGTACAACTGGCACGCGTGATATGTCATCATTTACCTACATTTATTTATTTGGACAGTCAGACTGTGACCAAAATGAAGAGAGAGAGAGAGAGAGAATAAAATCTTGGGCTTGCAAATCTCAGATTGTTGTCATAAAAATAAACGAGAAGCGAATCATTGACCAGAAGAACCATCAGTCGTCAAGAACGGACACAAACAACCCTTGTTTGCTACCTGAGGTTCAGTTCACACACAAAGCTTGTTAACATCATAATGTTACCAAAGAATTTTTCAACCTTATTTCCATAAATTGGGTTACAATAGATATATGTTTGTACCTTTTATGAAGCATGAAGACGAAAACCCAAACGTATACTCCCACCATGAAATGGGACGTTTAATAAACTTTATAAACGCTTATAAAACGTTAGTAAAGCGTTTATGACGTTGCTGGGCCGATTAAGCTTAAACAATGGAGATTGTATTACAAACCGAAAGTACTATATAACTTTTCGAGAAAGAATCTTTGGGATGAGGAGGGGTGGAAAGAAGTCCCCTATGTATTGAGAATATTTTGGAAACATGATTTGGCCATGTTATAACATATATACTTAAGTTTATAAAGTCTCAAGTGGATAAAAAAAGGTTGAAAAAGGTTGAAAGAAAAAGGTTCAGACTGTGGAACATCATGCAAATTGCCTAAGATGAAAAAAAAAAACAATTTGCATGGAGAAGAATATTTATGTACAACAACCAAATTCATGGTCAAATATCTGCAAACTAATCAAGATGATTAGTCCAACAATAGTATGTTTGCATTATAATTATGATTACGTTTCTGACGACACATTAAATAATTAGTAAAGTCACAGCGAGCATAGTTGGATTAACCATCTGAATTGGATGGCAAATATTTAGCCCCGGATTTGGTTGTTTAAAGTAAATATTTTTCTCAGCGCAAATACAAATTCTGACTTACATTTCCTACCTTACCCAGAACTATGCACAGAATTGGAGAAGGGTAGAACTGCTTATTTTTTCTTTTTATTTATTTATTTATTTATTTTTTTTAGAAAGAAGCGTGTCTCGGAAGGATAAGGTTTTCTATACACAGCAATAAAAAAAATGAAGGCGTGGCTTAAAGCTATTTTTTCCACTTTTTATAATTTTCGATACTTTCAATTATATTTTTTTTCGTCGAACTTTTTTCCGCGGGGGTACATTATAAGTTTATTTTATCGTATCACAGTATAGTTTGTATTACAAGGGTGATTTTGTCCTGAAAGAAATTTGTTATGTACATTTTAATCAACACTCGGAACAAATGGGTTTTTTTAGAGATTCACTTTTTGGTGGACAAAAAAGGTTTTATCATTTTTACACAAGATTGTTCCACCCACACAACCATTTACCATATGAATGGCTTACAGCATCATTGCTAAGTATATATATATATATATATTAGTGATGGATCGAATAACCGCAACCGCAACCACAACCGCACTACAACCGCACAAAAATTCACAACCGCAACCGTAACCGCAACCGCCGTTCCATAAGTGCGGTTGCGGTTTGTAAAAGCTTAGTTAATTTTAATTTTAGGTTAATTAGAAATATTTCTTTTTTAAAAAGAAATTATGGTCTCCTTATGCGTGCTTAAACGTGACGTCATACGGCTGCCGTAGTAAAATTGGTTTAAACTGCGCTCTAAGTTATTACTCTGTGAGCTCCATGAGTAACTTTATTTTCATTTAATTTTCTTCAAACTAAAAATCGCCTTAGTACAATAGTCCAATAAAGCAAGAACATATCTTGCTTGCCCTTCAAGTAGCATTCCAAGCGACAGCCTTCAGTGGAGCGGGAACGTTGTACGATGAGAGGCGTTGCCGCTTGAAAGGTGAAAATGCAGCAAAAATATTATTCTTGAAATTCACACTGCCTGTCATTAGTTTGACATCAGTTTTTCAAATGATAATAATCCATAACTTTCCAATGGTGGAGGCTGGGAAAGTGGTAGGTGGATGAACAGTGCGATGGGTCCTCGTCCCTCATCCTGGTAACACACTTAGTGCAAAATATGTTTTAATTAATTTGACATATTCTTTCATAATAGCTATTAAGTTTAGAATATACTTCATTTAAATAGTATTTATTTAGTAAATACCTTATGTTGAACACAAGTTTTGCAACACACAAATAGCGGTAGCGGTGTATTGCAAACTTGTGTTCAACATAAGGTATTTACTAATAAATATATTTAGTATATATTATGTACCAAGTGTGGCTAAATCGCACTATAGTGGCTAAATCCATTAATAATTACGCATTTTCCTAGTATATGATAACCGCAACCGCAACCGCGGTTGGAAAAAATTCGACAACCGCAAACACAACCGCAACCGCGGTTGTGAAAAACCGACCACTCGATCCATCACTAATTATATATATTATATATTATATATATAATATATATATATATAATATATATATATATATATATATATAATATTATATTATATATCAGGGAAACTGTGTAACTAGGGATTTCATGAAATTCCTAAAATGTTCCGGTGATTTCATGTAAGGTTAAGTCGTGATATTTTCGTTAGTTTTAACGAAAATATCACGACTTAACCTAACCAATCGTCAAGGTCGTACAGTTGACTTAACCGGGCATTCAATAATTTTCCCGTAAGTTTAACGAAACTATCACGACTAACCTTACATGAATCCCTGAACATTTTAGGGCCTAGTTAGTAGTTACACAGATTTCCTGTAACATATATATATATTATATATATATATAATATATATAATATAATATTAATCATATATATCACAGATGGCGCAATCTGAATCTCAGGAAATTTTAAATTTCCCAATTTAGAATCCCGTTGCTTCGAATAAACACTCGGGACAAACGCTGAATTGTTGATGGTCTCAATCCCATAGGGTGCCGCATGCAGCGTCAAGTCCATGAATCAGGTTGTAGATTTATATCCTCGAACAACACACTAGTAAAGGTTTATGAACCCAACTACAATGTCACGTTTCTGATAGTCACTACGATTCTACGATAGTTTCTTAAACTTAATATTTAGGTTAGAACAAACTCGATAAGTCAATTCTTAGGTTTTATTAATTGAAATGAAATTAAATTGAAAAAAAGCATGGGCGTCGATCGTAGGGGTGACGGGGGTGACATATATTTAACATTTACCTAAAAATGTTTTGTTCTCTTTGTAAAAAAAGGTAATTATTTCCACTTAACATTTCATAATAATATTCGTCGCTTTAATGATAAAAAAAAATTACTGCTTCACACTTCTTGCTTTTTGTCATTTCTGAAATGTGCCCCACCCCACCACTTTTGAAAAGCGATTGACGCCCATGAATAAGAAAATGATTGAATTTTATTGAATTATTTGGTAATTAGAAGTGAACTGTTATTGTTTTCTTTTAAACAAAATATTTACAAATGCAACGTTAAAGCAACTTAAATGAGTATTATTATTATTATTATTATTTTTATTATTATTATTATTATTATTATAAATGCAAAACAAAACCAAATTCACTAAAAAATAAAAATGACTTGCAATTATGAAGTAACAGAGTACAACAGTAACTTTACGTTTTTGTTTTTTTTAATGCAGGAAGGAGGGGCCAAGGGCGAACTTCCGCAAAAATGCCCCCTCCCATCTCCCCATAGAAGGAGAAGGAGGGGAGAGAGCCGAAATCAAGGTCTCCGAGGTTCTTAAAAATTATGCCTTTTTTAATTTTGAAAAGATTGTGTAGTGTGTAAGATGCGTGTATGTCTAGTGAGGAATAGGGAGAGAAGTGTGTTTAAGAGCACGCATCTACCCTGTTCACAGGGTAGATAAGACGCAGCAAAAAATCAGCTAAGGAGGACAGTGATAGGAGAAACGGGATTTCCAGCACTACCTATCTCTTCCCTAACTAACGTCATCACAGGAGTACTTCCCTAGTCGATCGGCATCTACAGTCTGCTCCTGTTTAATACGTATGTGCTGATAAGTCTTTCGCCAAAACTGAGGTGGGGAATTTCATAAATTTTAGCTTTGATTGGAAGGGGTTAAAACAGAGAATTTCCGGGGACAACCAATAAAATTTAATTAAATTACTGTGAACTAAAGCTGTATTTTCTGATGGTTATGCAGAACTTAAGATGCGAATGGTGCCAGGATATCCGCAATGGGAGTGGTGTTAGGATTTTTTTAATTAAAAGGGTTCAATTATAAAGGGACATAAGGCCACAAAAGGGGTTCTATAGGTAATAAGGAACATTTTTGCTAAATTTAATAACGGGTTGAAAAGTGGTCGAAGAAGGTTAACACTTATATTGTAAAGAAGAGGGAAATATGAGGAAAGACTAATTATGAAAGGATGTACTTAATTAACCTTTATTCTTAGGAATTGTAGGTAAGTTTTGTAAATATTCATTAAACAAATGAACATCATTATTTCGACATCGATATGGATTTTTATAACTGCTCAATCAGGGATGACGTGGCGCTGAACCAAAGGAATGATTTTTCGTTGGTGCAGTTAGACTGCAAGTATAGGTGAGGAAAAAGAATAATTTATGTGATATGTAGAGGGGTCGCATGAATTATGTGCGAACTACATAGAAGGGGAGCCTGCAACTCTCTGCGACTGCATAATTATTTAATCATTAAACTTATACAAAAAATGCAAATTCGTCATAGACAAACTTGTATGTGGAACGTGGAATTTATAGCCATGTATAGAATATATACACTTTATACAATATATACGAGGGTACTTCAATAAGTATCCGCACTTTTTATTTTGGTGATAATATTGTATATATAATAAATACTCGTAATAACGAGCCAAACTGAGATCTGTAGGCTTATTTAGGCTAGCAACAGTATAGACTTATTTAGGCTACTCGTAGCTGTCATATATCGTACGAGTAGTGAGCATGGCTGCGCCGCTTTCAATTTGTACTCTGGAAGAACAGAGATCCATAGTTCGTTTTTTGTGAAAGGTGTGAAAGGAGCTGAAATTCACACGCGTTTATGTGTTCAGTATGGGAATAATGCGTTACCACGGCGAAGTGTGTACGAGTGGATTCAAATGTTCAAGGAAAGTCGGACATGTGTGACAGATGCTCAGCGCTCAGGACGACCGTCAACACCAACTAGTGGTGACAAGCAGGAAGAAGCCAGAGCCATGATTTTCGATGACAGAAGATTAACAATAAAAGACATTGCATCTTCATTAGACATCAATCAAGGGTCAGCCTATTCGATAGTTCATGACATTCTTGGCTTTCACAAGGTTTGTGCAAGATGGGTGCCCAAACAGTTGACAGAAGAGCACAAGCGTAATCGTATGGACGTCTGCTCTCGTCTTTTGGCGCGGTATCATAATGAAGGTGAAAACTTTTTGGAGCGCATTATCACTGGAGATGAAACCTGGATCCATCACTATGAACCAGAAAGCAAACAACAGAGCATGCAATGGAAGCATCCAACATCTCCCATTGCAAGGCAGTTCAAAGCGCAGCCGTCAGCAGGTAAAGTTATGCTAACACTGTTTTGGGATACACGAGGCCCTATCCTTGAACATTATCTACAGCGTGGAACTGCAGTAACAAGTACATCGTATTCTGACATGCTTCGGAATGAGTTAAAGCAAGCAATTCGCGCAAAACGGAAAGGGAGATTGTCGGAAGGTGTTATTCTGTTACACGACAATGCGCGCCCTCATACCGCTGCACAGACTAGAAAATGCCTTCAAGAACTTAAATTTGAAGTTCTCGACCATTCAGCCTACAGTCCAGACCTGGCACCTTCGGATTTTTACCTGTTTGAACCACTAAAAGACGCTCTGAGAGGTCAGCGATTCCAAGGCGATGATGACCTGAAGGAGGCGGTGCATGACTGGCTACGCACACAGCCAAAACATTCTTTGTGATGGCATTAGGAAGCTTGTAGATCGTCTGGACTAAGTGTATTGAGAAACAGGGAGACTATGTGTGAGAAGTGATGTGTTTATAATCTATCAGATGTGAAAATAAATTGTGAAAGTCTAAAAAGTGCGGATACTTATTGAATTACCCTCGTGTGTGTGTGACATATATATATATTATATTATATATATACATATATATATATATATATATATAGAGAGAGAGAGAGAGAGAGAGAGAGAGAGAGAGAGAGAGAGAGAGATGGCCAGAATGTGAATCTCAGGAAATTTAAATTTTCCAAATTTTCCATTTAGAATCCCAATCCAATTATAATATTTAACTTCATATGGCTAATTTTAAACACTACATTACCTGTTCACACAGACCAGGCTTGAGTGCATGCAAGTATGTCCTATATATGCCATTGTCTTTAGTTTTCTGTGCGTGAGAGGGCGAGGTATGAATGGCGAATGTAAGGGTATTCTGTTGGTTGTGACCGGCGAAGAAAGTCTGTCCTTCTTACGTCTATATTTGAAGGTGTAAAAAAGTTTGTTCAAATTCTAAACTAGTGAATATTGTGACCGAATAATCAAAAGATTGAACAAGATTTAAGGCATTCCTGTTCTGTTTGAAGGATAACACGTATGAAACTTCTTTATGCGGAGGTAGGGTTAATTCGCATTGAATTTTATTCACATTATTTGTTCATAAGCTTTTGAACCACGAATTGTGTGTTTTGTTTTAAAATGTTTAAATTATATAGATTACTATTTCGTCAAAGTGGTTTACAGGATGATTATAGATTTAGGTTGTATATTAAGACTATAATGAGTTGATGGGTTTTCCATTTGGACTGGACTCTTCTTCAAGTATCGACGTGACAGTTTTTTAATTCATTACGTGCAGAATCAAAACTTATTGCGCTCTGGAACTGTACTGTTATTAGTATCCTGTTACCTTATTCAGTAGTCTTGAGTGGCCACGCTAAATATTTTTGTACGTTTGTAAAGTGTGAATCGTATTTTCTTTTATTTTGTCACATTATTTCTGTTATTAAGAATTTGGTGTTAAGGTTATATACCTAGTTTATTTTAGTCTTCTTTAAACTGAGATAGCGTAGGCTACGTTCTGTTATGTCAGGGTTTGCCCTGGTTGTTGTCAGTGTTTTCGTTAATATACTGTGTAATCTAAGAGCCAGTACCAGGTTTTTATGAACATTTGAATGCTTGGTTGTAATTTGCTGGAATTTCTGAATCTAGATTACTCAGGGTTAGAACGTTAAAAAAAATACTCGTAGTTCGTATTTGCGTACCTGAGAAGCAAAATATACTCGTGTACTTTCAATAGTAAAGTTTTAAGTCGGTTTATTGATAACGTAACCTAACACTCCTCCAGCCAACTTTACAAGGAGTAACGAACCTGTGCTCTTGCGCTCGTGTAACGCCGTGCGATGACAGTACTGTCCGTGAGTTTCTTAGAACCCTCTTGCTCCTTAGAGAAGCATGAAAGAACCCGCAAATAGGGTTACAACTCATTTTCTCCTTTTCACACACCCATTTTCATCCATTCATCTTCCTCCTCTTTCTATTCACTCCTTCAAAACGTCTTCTATTTTTCACACAATTGATCATCTGGCACTAACGTGCCTTCGCATTATCATTCACACCAACGGACTAACTTTATTGCTTACTGTAATTTCAGTAATTTTTACACATATTTACCGATTGAGCAATAAATTTTCCTTCATATTCTTTTTGTAAAACTGTCAACTTTTTTCTAGTCTCCTGTTCCATCTTAAAATGAGTGTCTGGGTTCCTAAGATTTCTTATTTGGTGCAACAATTAAAACGTTTATTCTTAAAGGCAAGAATAAACGTGTATATTAATCATGAAATAAAAAAGACAAATTTCACCATGTGATGAACAGCATGTATTTAATGTGAAAAGAAAATAATTAAAAGGAGTTACTAAGTATGCATCAGCTTTTCTATGAACTTCATCAGTTTTTTGTATGATGACATGTTCAACATTTTGGCAAGGATCAGTTTTTATTTTTCTTTATTTTACAACTCCAAAAGATGTGAAGCGAGGTCTTCATTTTTTAAGTTTACAGTCAAGGTCTTCCCAAAGGTGTTTGTTCATTATGGTTGGTATCAGAACTAATTTACTAAAGAAAGAGTTTGTTGGCCCCTTTTGTCTCCATCACAACATGGAAGTTTAGAAGCCTAGAAGGTGTAATAACGTGTCGCCCAGTTCTTTTGCATCCTACTGTACCTGAGAATAAAATTATTGGAACAATGGGAGGAGATGCATCTCATGAATGGGTGATATATTTGGGAAGGAAGAACGCCCTTCTATTAATATTAGGTCAAATCTTTCCAGCATCCCAAATTCCTCCCTCCATACTAATGCGCCAAACACCACCATGTTGCGTTTTATCTTATTGCGTTAATTTTTACTTCTTTTCTAGGAATTCTGCCGACCAACAGTTAACTGTTAATAATTACCGCACCATACTACTGTAATTTTTCCAGTGAATTATTTCTCTTCGTTTCCCATACCGAGCCACGCATTCATTCTTTCCCTAACTCACCCGTTAAATAGGCTCTGTTCTTCTCTCGCATTCACTTGACATTAAAGTCCTTCCCCTTCAGCTTTTACACGCTTTCAGTCGAAATGAAAAGCTTTTGCATCACACAGTAACAAAACTCCATTTCTTACTTCCAAATCATTAAAAATTTTCAATATACAGAAGGTATGCGAAGCCTTAAAATTTCAAAAATAGGAAATTTGGTTTTGTTGGATTTGGTTATATCGGATGGTTATCGAATAAATAACCAAAAATAAAATAAAATTAATAAAGATTTAGGAAACTTTTAAATACTGACTCACACGAATTAGTACACTTCGAATCCAGATAAATCCTTTGGATACAAACAATTTTTATCCAAATCTCAAGTTCTTCAAATTCGTATCCTAATTTGGATTCATTCATGTTTACTACCATATATATATATATATATATATATATATATATATATATGTTGTAAAATGCTGAGATGCAGAATTTCTTCGAGATTATATGAATAATACCAGGTAAAATATTTAAATTTTGCATTACATTTACATACAAGTATAGAATGAATATCTACAGTAAATGTATGCAAATAAATTTAAAATATGTATTTAAATTTCTTCTATGATTTCAGAATAATGAATGGTTTTAAAGAAATTTTTGCGATATATATAGATATATATATTATATATATATATATATATATATATATATTATATATATATAATATATATAGATAGTGTGTGTGTGTGTGTGTGTATATATATATATATATATATATATACACCCGTTTTACAATTCTTGTATTGTATTCAGAGAGAAAACAGCTTAAAAAATATCTTTCCACTGACAATTGTCACTTTGAATCAAAATTAAAGTCAATTGTCTTACTTCTCTCTCTCTCTCTCTCTCTCTCTCTCTCTCTCTCTCTCTCTCTCTCTCTCCTCTCTCTCTCTCTCTCTCTCTCTCTCTAATAACCGCAACTTCATGCCTTTACTTGCTTTGATATTTTATGTTGCTTTATTCTTCGTTCATTGTTGCTCTGTTTCTTATCTTACCCTCTTGGTTTTCATTGAATTTCATTCGAATTTCCTTTTTCTTCGTTGTGTCTTTCTTATCATTCTGTTTCGTTGCGTCCTGCGCCAAAATGAAACATCCTTCACAGAATGCGTTTCCCTCTCCCGTCACAATCACGCTTTAACTGAGTATATAATATGTATACTATACAATACTTACTCGTAGATTATGTGAGATAAAGAAACAATTACGGACGACAATCAAAGAATGAACGCAACAAACTCGGAACATAATTTTGTAGATTACATAAAATGAATCCTTTTTAACAATTTTTGTTTTTTCCCCATTTTTTCTTATTGCTCAGATGAGGCGCACAAATTTTTTCCCTTTTAGCCACTATTTTTCGCTTTACGAAATCATCATACAAAATCATCAGTTGGGGCAGTTGGTTTAGGAAACGTATTAATGTTATAAAATACTAGAAGCAATAAATTTATTGAAAATATGATAATAAAAAAAATGTTCACAGTTCATACATCATCCAGTCGTTTCTATTACTTCTTTTTTAACTTTTAGAAGCATACTTTTCTACAAGCCTCTTGCAAATGTCATACATTGCTGATCGTGCCCATTCTTTATTTATTTTTTCCTCTACTCGTAAGTCAGGTTTCGACAAACACTTATTATGTTTGCAAGAAACTACTTCTTATTGCCTTTTGTAAGTCATAAATGAGATCTAAAGTTCATTTTTCTACGAACTCAAAGGGAACAGAGTTTTAACAGTTTGTCTTCCCGGCTGGTGGTTACCTTTTTCCCACTAATTCGATGTTTATCGATATGCACTTAGTTTATTTATAACTTTTTAATATGGTTTGAAGGGCGCAGCTTGAACACTTTAATTTTGTAATAACATCTTTGAAAAACGATTGAGATGTCGGTGGTACTATTTTAGCTCTTTCATCTTCCGTCAATTCTCTTGATTTTTGCCGTTTTGTACAATAGTTCATGAACCTTTACCACTATAAAGGATTGAAGCCGCGACATTCAATGAATATAGACAACGCATCCAAAAGGTGTTTTTCAAATGCAGCTCGACTCTGTCGTGCTATAGTCACATTGAAAACTTAAGACTCGAATAAATGTTCATTAGGTAAAAGATGAATAGGTTAGGGCTGGTTATACGTAACCACTATACAACATGCATTTTGTTAAAATTTTAAAATTTTATTTGCTGTGTCACCTTAATTTAAGCATGTGTATATATATATAAGGAAATTCCGGTTCTCTACAAGACACTCTCTTTCGTACTTTCTGCAGTAATATACACGGACAGCAACTCTGGGTGAATTACAAAAAAGGTTCTGGCAGAACCCGAAATTTGCTGTACAACAGGTCTTTTAGACTGCTACATAAATTACCCCCGAGATGCTCAGCTTCGCAAATGTCTGCTACCCGCAATGTACCGAGTTTCCTGGAGGTAACAAGACGTGTTCAATACAGTCTAATGCAAAGAATTAAAAAATCAACCAACCCGATTATCCAAGCTATCCATGAGTCCTGCCGTTTGTCTTCTAAGCTACGGAATTCATGGTACGCAAACGTCTGTCTGTAGCTCCACTTAACTCCGACATTACTGTATTATTTCTAATCACTTGTATATATTTCTATCCTTAGTATGTAAACTGTCATTGTATTATTAAGATTTGTCATATGGACTATAGTCTGCCAATAAACCTTTTCATTTTCATATATATATATATATATATATATTGTTCGTTCTCTCTTCTCATCTTGCGCGGGATGTTCTCCTATACAAGCGTCGTTCTTTACGATATATAGTACAGGGTGTCCCGTAAGTCTGGACCCATAGGGAAAAATAATAAAATTACAAAATAGTCCAAAACTTTATTACATAATCTGTTCAAAGTGTCCGCCGTTGTGTCGCACACATAGTTGAAGACGCAATCTCCACTGCGACAGCACTTTCTGAATCACAGTCGCAGAAATTTCTTGACACGCCTCCACAATGCGTGCTTTAAGGTGGAAAATGTTCTGAAGTTTGACCTCGTACACTTTGGCTTTCAAGTGGCCCCACAAATAAAATCATAATAAAAATAATAAAAAATAATAATAATAAATAATAATAATATAATAAAAAAAATATATTATAAATCCCTATGGGTCCAGACTTACGGGACACCCTGTACGTATAATATATATATATATATATATATATATATATATATACCTTACCTTACAACCTTACAAAGGTTCCGCGCGATGATTTCTCATTTCGTGAAGGTCAAGCTTGTCGCCCATCCTCTCGAGTTGGCCTGGTGAAGTAGTGAGTTGGATTCTTGCGCTCTCCACCTCACATAGCCAGGTACGCCCGGCTCATCGGGGATTGTTCTGAGCCAGGCGTCTAGTCTTCTTTTGAAGATTTCCACTGCAACTCCCTTCGTGTTTCTTAGGTCTTTGGGCAACTGATTAAACAGTTTTGGTCCTCTCACTACAAAACCATTTCCTTTCAGAGTTAAGGATGTTCCCTGCCTCGCCTTCAATTTGGGAATACGACACAGTCTACCGCTTCTACTTTCCACCGTTGTTTGGGGAGTTATGGGATTCAGAGTAAGATTAGGGACTAGTTTCTCCATTATTTTCCAAGTGTAAATAATGGTGTATCTCTCTCTTCTCCTTTCCAGTGAATATAGGTCTAGTTCTCGTAACCTTTCCCAGTAATTTAGTTCTTTGCACCCATTGATCTTGGCTGTGAAGCTTCTTTGGATCCCCTCCAGCTGTCTAATGTCTTCTTTTTTATATGGGGATGTTAGGACTGAGCAGTATTCCAATTTGGGTATTATCAGGGTTTTCAGTAGAGGAATCATTACATTCCTATCCCTTCGTTTAAAGGTTCTCAATATCTGACCCATTATTCTCTTTGCTCTGTTTACTGCTATCTTATTTTGTGTTTCAAATTTAGTATCATCTGTCATTACAGCCCCTAAATCTTTTGCTCTGGAATTGCTCTGAATTTCCTGTCCATTTGGGGTATAATATTCCATGGATTTTAGGTCTTCTCTTTTTCCGTACCGTAGTAGCTGAAATTTCTCGGTGTTAAACTTCATATTGTTGTCTTCCGTCCACTTGTAGATTCTGTTTATATCGGTTTGTAGAGATCCTATGTCTTCTGGGTTTCTTATTTTTCTACTGATCTTTGTGTCATCCGTCCGCAAAGGATGTTACTGTGCTGTCTCTGGTAACGTCCTCATCTATGTCAGTTAGCATGATTATGAAGA